>JAQGAB010000863.1:0-21101 GCA_034696565.1 Isotomurus graminis | reverse complement strand
ACGCCTGTAATTAGTCGACAAGAATAATGATAATCGAATTCCAAGTTTGTAAGGAGCATTCTACATTCGACTGTGTATGGAAATGTTTATTTTTATTTATCTCGTGTTTATGAAAGATCTTGCCCGGGCGTTTTTGCAGTGCAGTGGAAGGTTCCATTCAGTTCAAACTTCAAACCACAACAAGCAACTTGAACAAGACATATTGGGGACGTGAAGATAATAAGGATAAAAGGCTCATTAGGTGAAAAAGCTGTCAACTTATAGCGCAGCTTTCGTGGGAAAGTACCGTTTGTGCTTAACCCGGAGTAGATTTTTATAGTTTGGTTCTGTAAATTGGATGAAATAGGTTTGAGGGAAAAAGCATGTTCTTTGATAGGATTCTGTGTTCAGTCGGCGTTTGGCGTGTTCTTGTTTACTGAACGTCGACAATTCTTAAGTCTGGTTGAACGTGCTAACCATGAATAACGTGACCTATTTGTCTCGTCTGCAGACCCAACAGTGGGTAGGCAGTAGACTGGGTGAATTAGAAGTAGAATGATTGGCTACAACAACTCGTCAAAGCCGGAGAGGTCATCAATAAATTGTGCCTAAAAGTCGGAAGTATGTAACTGGATACATTCCATGAAATATTGATTCCATCCATGTCTTGATCACGCCTCATAACACGAAAACTGCTGAAGTACAAGCATTTTTATGGGTGTCAATTACTTGTCCACCTTCCATAAGATTTACTCATGTAGCCGATGTAGCCGTGTGTATTACTCTAAATTTTCTATTTAAATCGTTCGGTATTGATAATCTTTGAGTAAACTAGTTATCTAAATGATCTAAATACACTATTTTTCGCTTGATATTTTCGGTTAAAATGATGACGCATAGGAACGGAATGGTAGTTTAGATTGAGTGTGTTTGATTGTAGAATATATAACCTCTTGTTTTTAATATCACGACAAGCCATAATATAGGACATTTATTCTGATTGCCTCACCTCCAAGGAGTGTGATGTGTGAGTCAGAGTCACGGCACACAACGCTTCGTCATCATGATCTTCATGATGACTACCGAAAGATACAAGAAGGGTATGAGCATGGGCTATGAGACTAAATTAAGTCAGACTCAGGCTAAAGAGCATTATAATAATTAGTCTCATTCTCATGGCATTCACAAATGTGATAATGACTGTGCTAATGACTATAAAGGTGTGGAGATAATGGATGCAACGAAACGAAGTAATCTTACAAATGGGTTTTCATGGTTTGTTGATCACTACCTGACGCTATGAAATGAAGCACTATTCACTATTATTTGGTTCAAAGTAAGCTAATGCAATACTCTCAGTCTCAGTACTCTCAGTGTAGATGGTACAGAAAAGAGTTGAATGCGTGTCTCTGAACGAAAAAATGAGATTTTACAAAAGTCTTAGTAGAATACTTCATTCCCTAAAATCCAATTAGCTTCAGTTCAAAATTGAGTCTAGTAGAGATGGTTCTGTTTTAATCTAGAATCGATGTGAATTTGAGCTGAGCTTGTGGTGATGCATTTTTGATGACATATATCGGGCTTCTTTTCTGACATCAAAAGTAAATATTGTGATGAGTTTATTCTCATGCTAATGAATGAGTCACACACAGTGTGTGGCCAGATACACTCATCATTAATTTTGTTTCACGTGTAATGTTGAATGATAAGCAAACTCGGTGTGCGTAAAAAAGATGAATTGCATTTCAACTCCTATCATTGTTCTTTGAACAAATCACTGTATGTTCTCGTTGTGTATGATATGAATCAATACACGAGTAGATAACGAAAGAAAGTTGAGTTTTGCAGTATAAAAAAGTGGAACTGTTGGCTTTTAGGAAGTAATCACATTAGGACGTGCGAAACAAGCTCCCTAAAGGGAAGAAACATTGAGTGTACTTTACAATCAGACCAGACTCAGTGGTTGGGTATTTATTAAAGTCTATCGTGTATCGCTAAGTTGAAACTACTTCACCTATTCGTGTTTCGTTGTAGACTTTGTTTTAATTAGTTAAGCATAAGCGTTTGGAGATTCTTGACATTGTAAGTACAATTGCTTGGTGGACCGTAATGCTATTAAAATTAAGTTACAATTTCCTTGCCCTCTTAAAAGTTCTAAATCCAAGTAAGGAATTAGTTGGTGCAGACATTATAACTGAAACTTGAGTCTAAGGGATTTTAGTAGTCGCATAAATAAATTTTAATACTTCCTTCCTCCTTTGCAGTTGGTTGTCTAAATCATTATTACTTTTACATCCATGTATATCACGTTCAGCTGTAGAGCAAGGGGAATGTTAATTAACATTTAAGTAGAAGGTTATCTGGTTGAGTGAATGTTTACTTGAAATGAAAAAAAACGGTGGGTTTATGGCATCCTTCTGCTTGGGGTGCGAATATTTACGCAAACGATCTCATAAATCCGTACGGATATGATTATTTGTATTGCAGCCTTTGCTCCGAAGGAGGTGGCTTCTAAAACGGTTGGTCCCATTCTGAAGATTTATTGGATTCAGTAACAGTTAACAGTACCAGTGTACCAGTGTATCACACATCATCATGTCGCCGAAACCGACGGCACCTTCGCTTCACAAAGTTATTATGGTGGGATCTGGAGGTACGATAATTCATTTAATAGTAACTACTGAGCGTGGGAGACAAGCTTACTTAATATTTTGACTAATGAGTAATTAATCATTCCTTAGGCGTGGGAAAGTCAGCATTGACTTTGCAATTCATGTACGACGAGTTTGTAGAAGACTATGAACCGACGAAGGCTGATTCTTATAGGAAGAAAGTTGTTCTGGATGGCGAAGAAGTTCAAATAGACATTCTAGATACAGCAGGTACAGCAAATGGGATTTCAAGGTTTCGCTTGAAAACGAAGAATGAATGAATAATAAGGACAAAATATTCTTTCTGAACTTTTTCCAGGCCAAGAAGATTACGCTGCCATACGAGACAACTACTTTAGATCTGGTGAAGGGTTTCTTTGCGTGTTTTCAATTGCAGAAACTGACTCATTCCAAGCAACTCAAGAATTTAGGTTAATTTAAATTATTTTCATTTTAGTCCTTCTCTCAAAAATCCCTGATATCTAACCGACAAAACTTGAATTTTAGGGAGCAAATACTCCGAGTGAAAGGCGATGAAACGGTTCCATTCCTGCTGGTAGGAAATAAGTCGGATTTGGATGAAAGAAGAAAGATAAGTAAAGAAGACGCAGAGGCAAGAGCAGCTCAATGGAAAGTTCCATACGTGGAAACGTCTGCTAAAAACAAGACTAATGTGGATAAAGTCTTCTTCGACCTTATGAGAGAAATTCGAGTTAGAAAGAGTGACAATGGTGGCAACGAAAAGGAAGACAAGAGCAGAAAAAAACGGAAGAAGCTAAAATGTTCCATTCTTTAAACTGAACTGCAGCGAATAATATTCAACTCGAGTGAAAATCAGTTTGATCGATTAGTGAATTAATCACAAATTATTTAAATTAACCTTCCCTGACGGAAAGCAGTAATTAGTTTTTAAACTTTTCGTGTTCAGTTTTGTCAGCATTCTTGTAGTGAGATGCGAAGATGTTAAAACAGATATTCTTATTTCGTTGCTACCTGAATTGTCGGTGATGCTATTTTGTAAGATTAAAGGGAAATGCTTCCGAAATATGCGTGTCGTTTTGGGTGTTATATTTGTTAAGAATAGTGCGAGCAGGACATAGTTTGTCAAACAACGACAAAATAATAATTAAATTCATGGCATGGAATGAGATTTTTAACCGTATATTAGTTGTTATTTACTTGGTTTACGCTCAAAGACTAATCAGGAATTATTGGACACATTTTGTACAACCGACTCAGCAACTACATGCAGCTTTATTAATTTGAAGTCAAACTCTCACAAAACTAACTCGTCCCTATTGAATGAGCTTTATTGTTTCACTTTCCTATTCAGAATCCAAAGTTTATTAGTTAGCGTAAAATAATGTTAGGCTATAGCATGTGTACCGATGATAGTAGATAGATGCGTGCCATTGCCATTACTGTATTTGATTGCGAAGCATGACATGGTGTTCAATGAGTGACACATTGAGTTTATTTAATAATTCTATCTGTAGCGAAAACAATTCTTCTTAAACATTCTTTGAACTGATAAAAATTAAGATTTTGTAAATGAACCCAGCCATAACTTGAAAAGGAAGTATTGCACTTGAGACATAATCATAAATGTGTACATGTATTTAATACGATTATAGTTGTATCTGAATTTTCTAAGAAGCCATTTCTATAAAAAATATACTATGATCATAATGACTCTTACCTCTTGATACTTTGTATAAAATGATTCCAAGTGTAGAATAGATTTTGTTACAATTTCCTACGTACGCTTCCATTTAGTGAGTTATTTACACCATGTGCAGAAACGTCAAGAGTATAAGAGGACATTGGTTAGTGCAAATGCTTTCGAAAATTAAACAAAACTAGCACTAGCTAAGACTTACAGTGAGCGTAACCTTGAAATTTGATGTCGAATTGCTTGAATAGTAAGATCAAAAATGAATATTTCCATCTATTAGAACAACTGGAATGTAATATGATATGATCAGATTGTAATTTATTATTACCATTGATGATTGTTGTTGCAATAAAATCTGTTTCTCAAATTCTGCCGTAGTTTACTTCGATTTTAGTCATATTGAAAATTACATAACATCGTCAAACAAAAGGCAACAGAAAACAAACGTGTGGCTTCATTTTAGGTGAGAAGTCCAACTGTTCCCAAGCTGGGAACCATAGGAAGAATAGCTTTGGCTTGACTCCAGGTGCAACAGAACGTATAACCTTTACCGATATCAGCTATATTCCAAGTAACCCAAGGAATCATGCTGCAAACATCTGGACACATCAGCAGCTCAGGAGGGATGGAGGTCAGGTGTGGATTATTGATAACAAAAATTACTGCTGCTTTCTTGCCGACTGGGTCATGAATGACTTTCCAAGTGACTCTTCAAGAAGAAATTGATACACTTTTATGTATCGCATAAAGTTTAAAATCATACAATGCCATTTGTAATGAATTACTCTGGAACTGGAAGCATCAAACCGGTAGAATCGCTTTCTAGATAAATCTCAACTTGATTCATGTTAACATCTAGCAGCCTCAGAACTCGCAGACCTCCGGTCCAAATCCTCAAATTGATCTTTTTGCTCACAGCTAAATTACGAATTGCAAATTCCATTGCCTGAAACAAGAAACGTACGATAAAGTCTGACTAATTTCTTCATTTATGAATTCCTTCCAATATATTCGTATCTCAATACCTTCCAATTTCCATTATTAATCGCTTGCCACTGTGGCACAACATTTATGAAATAGTATGTTGCGTTTTGCTCTGCAACTAAGGCGAAATCTCCATCCGGGGAAAGATGCCCCCGCGCGAAGTAAAGTGATCTATCAGGGTTGATGTAAGTACTCGCTAAAGTGGTGGATCCAACTAAGGAGGAGACTGTGGCTAGCTGATTGCTTTGGGTGTAACCCTCATCAGCAGAAATTGTTGGATAAAAACCACTTTCTTTGAAACTTGGTCGATTATTGGAAATCTCAAACGGTGTACCTCCAGAAATTGTATGAAAAGTTGAAATGGTGTTGGCTCGTTTCGCGTCGAAACAAACTGTTATTAAGGTTTTCCTACACATTTGCAAATAAAATAAATCAAAATGAACAGCGTCAGTACATGAAAATTATAAGACTGGCTCACGAGTTCAAGACAATGTTCACGTTTGTGTTTCCATTATAGCATGTTGAATTTTTCACTAAAGTTTCCGCACTTTGTACAACTTTGAACTTGAAGTTGCATGCTACGAATCAGTGAAATGGAATAAGATTAGGATTTTTAATCAATATCATGACAGTATGAGTATAATTAATACCTATAACACAAAGTAGTAGTACACTGACTCGTCTCATGTTTCTGCAGATTTAGATTCTGGGACGCTTTGCAACGCCACATCACGTACTTATATAAAAAATAAAACCACAAAGTAGGATACGAATGCAAATCATATTCAATTGATTGCCACTAAATTAAATTCATTTGATGCCCATCTGCGTATAATATAAATTCACACTTTATTCTTTCCAATTCAGAGGTAACGAAACATACGAACAACACGATTTTACTGGCATTAATGACAATAAATTATTAATGTAATCCAAAATTATTAGACCAGAGGCAAAAGAGAGATTACTGAGCTGACAACTGTTTAGCAAAGTTCCTTTTCAGATAGAAGTTTTGAGTCTGTTTCTCCAACTCTGTTAGTTGTGCAAGAGAAGAGGCTGTTTCTTTGAGATGATATTTTCCAGAGGAATCTGTCACATAAAAATTACGACATAAAGTTCAAATGAACTCTAAACTTACATAATGTAATAGCAAATTAATACTCAATTATTCTGTACCCTGAGATGTTCTTTTTTGACCGTACACGACTTTCCCATCAAATTCATCACATGGCACGTTCATGTCTGTGCCGACTTGTGCAATTGTGACAAGCAGATGTTCCTCAATATCTGCCAAGTACTGCAACAAAAAGTAATTATAATTTACAAAATACTGACAAACACTAGTCATTTGAAAACATTTAGTGGGTTCAACTAACCTGTTGCTCATTATACCAAATACAACACCCTTTTCGATCTGTCAAATTAGTATTATTACAGCTTCTCCCTCGTGATGGGCACCATTCTCCATGATACCACACCTTAATGTTTCACATTATGTTTTAGGCAAATCATAAGTTTATTGGGTAAAATCTGAATTCAGAAACTCACCTTTTCAGGAACAGTTGAAACGAGAGAAATAGCTAAACCCATTCTTTCAGCTCTGCCGACTCGGCCAATTCGATGGACATAATTTGATTTCTCATCCGGAAGTGTAACGTTGATCACTGAAAACATAGTTTGTGAGAATTTCTTTCTCTGATATATCAAAATGAGGTACTTACTGAAGGGTAGGCCAGAAATATCCAATCCTCGTGCAGCAACATCAGTACAGATGAGAAATTTGGCTTCTTTCTTTTTAAATTTTTCAAGGTTATCTTTCCTTTCGTGTGGCTTTCGATCTCCGTGCAAACACACACACGTATAAGGGTTATTTGGATTTTTCAAACCACCCCCTGCACAACGAAATTGAGAATTAATAATTAGACTATACTATACTCGCTATACAGCACATTTGTAATAGTTCAATAACTGTTTACGTACCTCGCATAACGAGATAACTTTCCAAATTATCACAATCTAGTTTGGTACGGCAGAAAATGAGGGCTTGATCCATTTTCATTTTGTCGATAGCTCTTACACAATATTCTCCTTTCAAAATTTTTGCTGCTTCAGACAGTGACTCAGTTGTATTGCTTCCTGGTCGAACATTATCTTTAGCGTGAACGCCGTCAGTGGTTATGGACTGTCTTAAACTGTGCCAAGATGTGTCTGTCCGCGGATCAACAGGCACAACTACGTGATGAACTGTGTCGGGAACGGCGTCTTCCCCTTTTAAATCAACCCACGTTGGGAAGTACATCAATTTTTCCTACATGAGAAACCGCAACAATTTGGGTCTTTCAAAAGTTAAAATTAACAAGAAGCTTAACAAGTGTTACTTACCGCAAGCTTTTTTACTTCAAAATCATGCAAAGTAGCACTGCAAACAATCATTTGAAGTCTTTTGCCATCTTCAGTTACTTTAGGAATTTGAGAGTGCATCGAATGGATCATTTTAGTGTAACCACTTTTAAGCAAACCATCTGCTTCATCCAGGACAAAAAATTTACATTGGGTTAATAATATGTTTCCGGAATTGACAAGTTCCTCAAGTCTCCCAGGAGTGGCCACAATTATATTTACCTGATAAAATTACAAACAAACTTGCTAATTTTCTCAGGTTCAGATTACTGATTTAAATTGTTATAATTTTCACTTACACCATTACTCAAAGCATTGATTTGTTCTCTCACCGGGACACCTCCGATAACTAACAGTTCGGACACAATAGGAGATTCCAAATGCTGCTTAAATCTCTTAATTTGTGTTAGCGTTTGCTCTGCTAATTCTCTTGATGGCTACGTGAAAACATTATACAGGTTATATAACATTGTAGCTCAGTTCACTTCATCAAAATTAGTCGTTAATAATTGTTCATTAGTTCACTCACCTCTATTATAATAGCTTGAGGTGCATTGTTCACTATTTTCATGGGTGCTTTATTAGACGACTTTGCATAAGCAACGGTATTGACTTTGGGGTTCGGGGCCTTAGAAATGGCGACATATCCAGAAGGTGGCGGATGCTTAAACGCCTCATCCCCAAAATTAAACAGAATCTCAGCATTCTTGAGAACAACTGCTGGATAGAAAGTTTCCTTCAAAAGCTGAGGCGATATTTTAAAAGCTAATCCTAGGTCAATTCCATTTTTCAGGAATTTTATCTCTCCATTATCCAAATCAAGACACACTCCAATCACATCGCTTTTCCCAAAAGCCTCTCCGTAGTCATCAAACTGTCGGTTATTTGACTTCTTTCCGGTACCTCCAAATCCAAAACCAAATCTATCTGTGCCGAGATCTAGTACTGCCTGCAAAACAATACAACATTAAAGTCCCTGGTTAATAATTATGTTAGCCTCTGCACTCTTGTATCTTGACCTGTTGTGTCGACCATCCAACTCTGCACAGTCCCTCGTCCTGAACAATAGTTTCATAATAGTACTTCCCCTTTTCAGCCACTCCTTTTGAAGCTCTACATCCGTGCCATTCTTTAAACTCCCTTGACTGACATCGCAAACCATCCGGGGTGACCGCAAACGCTGATCCTCGATCATACACTGACAACTGCCACTTCACATCTGCACAAGTTGAAATTCGTAACTAATAATGAAAAACGCCATAAACTAACAAGAAGTTCCATCAACTCACTTGCAGATCCACCCCCTCCTCCACCCGAACTAAGTTTTCCATCTCTAATATCCCTCACTGTTTCCCATACCGTTTGAACAATCGGCAAACAAAACGCACCGGTTTTACCAGATCCTGAAACCAACCAATTTAATTAGAATCCAAAATATGCTCATCTCCATAATTCATTTGATTCTTCCAGCGACACACACCAGTTTCCGCAGCCATAAGCACATCTCCACCTCCCAAAATTAATGGAATCGCTTCAGCCTGGACATCCGTCGGTAACCTTTAAAAATACAAACCTTTTAATATCTCCATCCTCACAATCTCTAATTACATAAATATTATAAACATATTTAACTCTCACATCCAATCCATTTCTGCCACAGCCTTAGTAATTTCAGGCATCATGCCCATCTCTGCAATAACAAACAACAAAAATATTAATTACACAATATTATTACGGTTGCTTTTAATTTCTAGACACAAAGTAATAAAACCAGAAATATACTGACCATCAAACGCTGACATGTTGTTGTATAGGGGGCTGCTGTACTTTAATACTTAAACTAACCAACTCACCAACTCAGCGGTGGTGTGACAAGATTAATTACACAAAAGTATAGACGAATTTAAGACAGATTCAAACTAATTCGAAGCCGGTAGAGAATACGCAACAGCAGAACAGAAATGTTTGTGTTGATGAGTACGAATGAACCGCCGGACGCCGCTTGAATGTTTTCCACTTTGGTTTTTTTGTATTGAAGCGTAGGTACCATACAGGTTTCGAGTGCGAGGTAATGGTTGAATGCAATTTGCATAATTGGTAGAGCTGATAGTTGATGATGCCATGTTGATTAGGAATATTAGGATACCCTTTAAGTATATGCAAATTTTAAATGCGATGGGTTAAAGATATAAGATACGGATGATGGGAGTTGCAGTAGGAAATCTAGCCGAGCTTCATGAGAATGGGTGTCGTGGACGTTTTTAAGGTTACTTTGGGGTTACAGGTTGTGCTACTTTGGGGGATGGTTTTGGGTAACCCCACTTTAGGAAATGGTTTACCTAGACAGTGTCCGGGGGATTCTACTTGCAAACTTGTTGAGGACTGTACTGGTGGATATTGTGAGTATATTGTATTATATGAAGTCATTGTAAATTGTAACTCATGGGATTTGGTATTACTTCGCAGATATGACCACTGACATGCAGGTAAGCGATAGGTTATAGGATGGTATGCAAGTTTCTGTAGATTTTGAGTTGTAAGTATGGTATTTCACTCTAGGCTTTCCATTGTGGTCCAATTCGAGACGTTGAAAGTATGGTGTGCTGCTACAACTATTACAATCCACCTCAGCCACTTCCTACAGACACTGGGACAAGTCAATTTAACTCCTCAGGACAGAATGCAGTGGATCATGATGATCATGAAGTTGAAATCGATGTTGTACCAGAGTTTGAGACACAACCAGAGATATTGAGAGAAGTCCTGGAAGACGAATTCCAGAAGTTTGATCATCATCACGTAGAGTCACATGACATTATTCCAACGCTTGAAGACCATGAACTTCGTGAAACGGTTCCAACAGAAGGTGGACAAAAGGTGTTACTACCTCTCCCTGATTTACCTCAAGACAGATATGACAGTCCTCCTAGGAATGAGGAAACTGGATATTTGAATAGAAATCCTACAGATGCTTTGGAATCAAAGATTTTTGACGAGTCGAATCATCATCAAGAGTCCAGTTACCGTCGTAATCAACCACCGCGAGATCAATTTAGTTATCAAAGAGGATATGAATCTCGTCATAGGGAAAGAGCAGAACCGTTTACAGTTCGATACAGAGCGAGGGACGATAATAATGAGGAGTTTCATGCTTCACACTCCAGTGAGTTATACATAAATACATACGAATACATACAAGAATGGTTTAAAACATATAAGAATCATTTTTGACATTGGAAATTAAAGGACGAGATCGGTATCAGCCTGTAAGAGATTATAGGCAGAGTTACCAAGCACAGAGGGAGGGCAGCGAACACGAATGTCCTTGTGAGAAAGGGGACCCAGGTCCTCCAGGACCCAAAGGAGAACCTGGAGAGCCAGGGAAAATCATTTACATTCCAGTTTATGTCAGCCCCAGTGGTCATCCTGTGTCTGGTTATCCTGATAACCTTCCGAATGTACCTAAATTTCAAGAGTAAGACAAAGATTTCAACCAAAGATAATATAACCATTAATTTACTTTGCCTCCTATTGCAAACCCGTGTGATACGTATCTACAATCATTACGAATTTATATTTGTTGCTAGTGTAAATGGTGGCCTCCTGCATCAACAAATGCATCAAGCTGGACCCGAGTTTCTAGATAATGCTAATCAGGCTTATCAATACGCTATGCCTTCACCCCATTTGACTCATCCATCCCCTACATTTATGCACTATGCAGTACCTGTTGAAACACCATCAGCACCTCCACATCCCCCAGAATTTGGATCACAGGGATCAACTTACAATCCTCATTATCAGTATCACTCAACGCCACCTCCACTCCCAACATCAGGAGGGTCTCAAGGACCCAACTTTCCCCAAGGATTTTCCACTCAGGCACCACCCTCGTCAGGGTACCCTTCTTATGCAATGCCTCCAACCGTGAGACACAACCGTTACCCAATGCTCTGAACTCCATCCGATGTTTGCAGAAAAGAAAGTAAGCTAAACATCTTGAAGAACTTCCTAATTGGAGAAACAAACCGTGTGATTCATTCCCAAAGCTTATTTGTACTCACCATCCCTCATTCATACTAAAATACTTTATGATTTGTTATTACTCATTAAACTTTATTTTGTAAGCGTTAAAAGTGAAATAAAAAAACTTCATCTTGTTGACAGTCAAGAATGCTAACGTGTTAATTGATTGAATACATCCAAAAAAAACTCTAAACTCAGTATTTGAATGTTTATGAGATGAAATCCAAATACAGGTACATAGGCCTATGAGTCTTTAGGTAGTTTTTCAAGGACACTTTGTTTCTTATTTAATAAAGTCTTAGCCACCACGAAGTCATCACTGTAAGTAGAAGCGTCCCTCGAGTAAGGAGCATTTCTAGTTCTGTCGTAAATCGGATACCTGGAAATTGAATATGGTAAAATCTTCAGATCGAAAGTGTTCATCAGTAGAACTTAATATTCTCAGTGTAAATCTATTTTTTGCAGACTTCCATGTACTTAATGGTGTTAGCCTTGGTGGTAAGCGCAGTGACGCAGTTATCAATGGGTGAAGCCATCCTTCCAAAGCTTACGGACAAAGGATCAGTTCCAGTTGCAGAACCGGAAGAAACTGACAACGTGCAGTACCGGGGACAGAGAAACGCTGGGTACGGCTGGGGAGGGCAGGATAATTACTACTCAGGATACAATTATAACAACTACAACCGCTACAACCCATCATCGTACAGGAGCGGAGGGTACTACCAGAATCCTGGTTACTACAATCAATACCAAGGAGGAGGATCATGGTACCCTTCGACAGGGTACAGAGGAAATTATTACACCGGAGGAGGAGGAGGTTTAGGATACAATAACTACAACTACCAAAGGTACAATTCCTTCGGGAGTGGAGGAGGATACTATAATCCGGGATTCGGAGGAGGTTACTCCCAATCGTATGCAGCTCCGATTTCCACTTCATTCCGCCAAGGGTACTACTAATGACTAATGATCAATTTTTTATTCAAATATGAATTAAAGCAAGGCACGTGAAATAAAATTCCTTGATTCATTTAATTTCGTACGTACGGAGTAGCTTTAATATTCCCCTCTCAGGTACAAACTTTTTACATTCATGTAATTCATAATTTACACATTTAGAGAGAGAGAAGAGAGAGAGAGACACGGTCACATTAAATATGTATTTATATCAGCTTATATAGTAGCTTTTCCAATATGGAAATGTGCGCGGTATCAAACGCTTCACATGAAAAAGTTTGGTGTACTTTATCACACTTTTTATGCAATGAGCACCGTAACAAGGGTCATATACAGCGTATAACAGCAGCAGAGTAATTTTGTCGTATAATACAAACACCATTCACCCAGATCAAATATTGGCCAGCAACAATTGACTTGACAAGTACAACAATATACGCAATGAAGAAATAACAGGTATTTCCTCTCATACACTTAATCACGTAATTTAAGACTAGCATCAATGTGGCTTAATAATAGAGAGACAACGATGCAGTTAATTAAGCAAGGACTTAATAAGACTGAATAACTGTATACGCGTTGCTTTTTAATCTTTACAATCAACGGGTCCATCTTTTTCAGTGTCTTGTTTGGTGGTTGGGGTTGTAGTGACTTCTTCTTTTGTAATAATTGTACCTTCGCCAACATCACCGTTACCTTCACTGGTTGTTTCCTTGTTGTCACTGGCATTGTAAACGTTAACAATATCAACGGCAGGAGGATCATCAGTAGTAATGGGTGTTTCCTCTGTGGTACTTTCACCCACTTTCTCCGAGTTTTTGTTGGTAAGTTGAAGTTCAGATGTGTCTTCGTTTACATCTGGAATCATTTCTGGTTCTGCAGTCGCATCAGCAGTAGCAGGATTATCGATATTTTCGAGACTCGTAGCTTCTTTACCATCCACACTCGCAGCTTCCGTCATATCAATTCTGATCTCACTGGTGTCATTCTCTGCGACAATATCTCCACTTAACGGACCTTATGAATCAGAATACACATACTTTCATTCTACTACATTCACTGCATTCATCTGATTAGCCAAAGTGTCTTCCACAACCTTCAATTGCTCCTCCACCTGTGTCGATTCCACCGCTGCTGTAGCCCATGTCTATGGAGAGGTGATTGTGACCTAATCCACTACTTCCCCCGTAACCTCCACTATAGTCCGGCATACTTGTGCTATCATAAGGTAGGTCAAATATTCCTCCTGGACAAGTGTCTGTATCTGTTCCCCATGCTGCAAAGTGTTCCATAATGGGCCACATTATGAAGTTAGTGTCAAAGAACACGCGATGAGATAGACTGAATCTTACCTTTCTTTCCCCAAAATCCATCTGCCTTGTCTTCCAAGTGTTGTTCGTGGATTTCAGGAATTTCGCAGTCGGACCTATCACACGCAACAACACCTCCTGCAGCCACAGCGTCAAGACTTTTCTCCGAGACCTACAGTTGACAATAGTCAAGAAGAAGTTGATACGACAGGCATTTAAACAACTCACGTTTAAGATTTATGGAGAAAGTTATAAACTTTTAGCTTACAATATCATAGCACCCGTAGCAAGCACACCCGACGACAATCATGAAGCAGCAACATGCTACCAACAAGTACATAGGATTAATGATCTCCAATACCAAGAACATGATGCTGCCGGTTGCACCCAAATCTATTGAGCATTTGACATGAAGTGTGTGAGATCCAATAACGAATTTTATGTGTAGTAACTGCAGATAACCTTCTCTAATGGGTGTCTAACAACGACTTGGTAGTTTTTGAACACAGTCTATCCGAACACATTGGATGGGTTCACTGTTGCTCGTCTACTTAACACATAAATGATCTCTCTCCCTCTCAACTTCTTGTGAAAGGGATATATATGTTGCTTTCCCTACAGCTTCAGTTGTATCTTTTAAAACCTTATATATTCTCTTTGTAGATATTCAGGTATTCTGTGTGTAGTTCTTCTCATATAGATATAAATCAGAGTTCAGTATAATTGTACTGGAGAAAGAGATAATAAACTACAGTGGAACTATAATGAATAATGAAGAGAGAGAGTCGAGTGGTTGGATGAGACATTCAACAACACGGAATGTTACATGAACTCATCGTGACATTGAATGGAGGTGGAAGGACGACTAGTGATTTCAATTCACACATCCTGGGAGTCGATATCGGTGTTAAAATGTATAGGAGAAGCTGGAAGTCTACCACAACTTATATTCTGTGCCTTCACACGAACCACCACGGCCACTCGGAGGTTCTCACGCTTTCTCCAGACGAGTGTGTAGATTTTGGATGCATTGTGCATGTAGAAAGTATATAGGAGGTTGTTGAAGAGAGAGAGAGAGAGAGTCCTCGACGAAAGAAGTGTAACACAAACTCTGGAGTGTAGTAGGAAGTTACATGCAGAAGACCAGGGAAAGAGAGAGGATCTTTTGGTGAATGATCTTGAGAAAGTGATCATGAGCAGAGCACCGAGAAAGTGAAGGCTTTTATTGATCTTTCTGTTCATTCTGTACAAAAATGAGCAGCCAACAGATATATAAGTGTGTTGTAGAGTCTTCTATTACAAAGAGTATCATTCTATCTTATGTGTTATATAAAGCAATCAATTTTTGGCCAGCGTGCAGAAATGTGTAGGGAATTCATGAAAGAATGGGGACAAGGATGACCTGTGGTGGGGCTTGTGGATGAGATTTTTCTAAAAACGAAAGTATATACAGAATACGGAGGTTTTTATAGATTTGTGAGTCTATATTTCCTGGTTGGAGTGTCATACTATTCTATTACAAGTGTGGAAGATATTGGATCTCAATGTGGTTCTTAATGGCTCATGTAATGGACTGATGTATGTGATGGTGCAGTTCAGGAGATTGACTTGTTGCTCTTTCATCCCCTCAAAATGTTTCGCATGCTGTGTTCGACAAATATAGTTTAACATTGTGCCAATACATTCAATGAATCTTCAATTTCATATGAAATCATGAAAATGGACGCTTCTAGGGATTGAAATGGGATAAGAAACAGAAAAATATTTTATTGTTCCGTTAAGCACTGATATAGCTTATAAAATTGTAACTGCATTATAATAATCAAAGATCACAGACAAAAGTATTCTTAACAAAAGGGTGTCTAATGTTATATAGGTCATTGCACTATTGACTCAATAGAAACACTAAATAACGAAGCTCTAATCTTAAGTAATAGTAATAAGTGAATATTTAACAGGAAAGAGTATTTGTACTGGCAACCAGATTTGAGATGAAGCATGGGATTTGAAAAGGAGAGTCAGGCACATAAGCCTAAGGACTGAATAGTTATCGGCATGTATCAGCCTGAAATCTGAAAATATTACGGAAGTACAAGACGGTAGCTGAAGAGGACTTAAGCATATCCTCCAGTGACAGCTGGAGCTCCATATGTGGCGGCTGGAGCTCCATACGAAGCAGCTGGAGCTCCATAAGAAGCAGTTGGAGTGGAGTAGCTGACTGGAGAAGCAGCAGCATATCGAACAGTCGGAGCTGTGGCGACTCTCACAGCTGGGGCAGCGTATGAGACTTGTGGAGCACCATAGGAAACTTGTGGAGCAGCGTAGGCAACTTGTGGAGCAGCGTAGGCAACTTGTGGAGCAGCATAGGCGACTTGTGGAGCGTATGAGACTTGTGGAGAAGCATAAGCAACTTGTGGAGCAGCAACAACAGCCTTGGTGACACTAGGGGCTGATCGCTGGACAACAGCATTAAAACCGTTAACATCATCAGCGGTATAAGTGACAGTTCGGACTGTGCCGTCCGGTTCCACAAGGGAGTACTGTCCTTGAACGAGATCCCCGTCTCGGGACTCTGAGTGGGACTTTTGGTCTCCAGTATAAGCGTCAGAGACAGAGTATCCGTAAGAGTATTGGGGATGTGGGTCATATGGCTCAGCTCGGACGGCCTTGGCCACGGCAACTGGGGCAGCAGCATAGGTAACTTGTGGAGCGGCGGCATAAGTAACTTGTGGAGCGGCGGCATAAGTAACTTGTGGAGCAGCATAGGTCACTGGAGCAGGTGCGGAATAAGTAACCTGAGCGGCTGGAGCAGCGTAGGAGACTCTAGTTGGGGCACCGTACGATGCAACAGGGGCACCGTAAGACACAGCAGGAGCTCCGTAGGACGAGGACGTGACAGCTGGACCCTGGAATTTCCAGATTTATTGGGTCATCATCTTCGCATTGCAAGATCAAATATGTTTTATAACTTACAGAGGCATATCCTCCAACAACTGGACCGCCAGCTTGGGCAGCAGCTACGAAAGCCAAGAGAGCAACAGCCTAAAACAAGGAAATAATATATTTTTATTCACCGTTCCACAGAAGCTTGTATTTCGTTGCACTGTCAAACTTAAGAACACTTGATTCACTAAAATCCGAAAAGTCACTTTACCTTAATCATTTTGATTTTCTATGTTTGCAAGTTTTGCTGGTGAGTTGATGTGTGTTGTCTAATGAGCCACAAGATGAATTGATACTAATCTCGAAGGAACCTGTGGCTTTTATAGTAAAGTCACACATACACCTGAGGACTTTTGGAAGAATGAGTATATTCTGCAAGATGCGTTGTATGCGTACATCTCTACCTGCGTGATCTGATTTGATTATAATGAGATGACCCAATCTATCTTGGGGAGTGAAAGCACACTAATAAAACCAAATATATAATGGAGTAATCGATCTAGCAAATTGAGACATTT
The DNA here is from genome assembly GCA_034696565.1 of Isotomurus graminis. Classification (NCBI taxonomy): domain Eukaryota; kingdom Metazoa; phylum Arthropoda; class Collembola; order Entomobryomorpha; family Isotomidae; genus Isotomurus; species Isotomurus graminis. The sequence goes on along the minus strand of JAQGAB010000863.1, from coordinate 3,658 downwards.
GAGCATTTGTGAGATTCTTGCCAAGTTCCATTTGAGGGATTGATAAAGACTTGAGTTGACGTGTTTATGACAAGCCAAATTCCTTTAAGTGCTTGCAGCAAAGTTTCATAAATCTACTCAGCATACTTTAACACATCTTCTAGTTGCGATGTATGAACCTTAGTAAATAGCAGCATCAGTGCGATAAGAAACGTGCGAAACAAAGCTAAATAGAGGAAGAATAGTTATCTCAAAATTACATAGTATTTTTGCATCAGAGGGTCACTCCAAGTTTTAGCTGGCATTTGTAACAAAGGTGTGAATAGGGAATATACACGTGTATCATGACAATCATGAGTGAAGTAATTGCGTCTTGATTTGATTGAACGAGATATTCATTCATCATAATTTTCCTAAGAATATCAGGGAGGCGTCAGTTTATAAGACAAGTTGTATCAATAATACAAGATACAAAAAATAGTAAAGCTACACAGCAATTATTCCATGTGATTGTAAGTTAGTATAAGCATTCATCTGCAAATGTCTTAGGGATTCAAGGGATCTAATAAGAGAAGCTGACAAGTGGAGATGAAATAGAAACGCATTTAACTAATCATCTTGCTTAATGCAAGACCGGTAGTTTAACTGGTAGTAACGAGATTCTTGATCATATTAAGGATGCATGTGAATGATTTGACTTATTGCACAGTGTGAAGGGTGGGGTCATTCTTGGCTTGAATGGTGGGCACTTGGCTAGCAATGCACTTTGATTTAATATGTAAGTGACATTAGAAGTTGCAAATTGCAAAGACAACATATCTGAGGCATATGAGACATATTTTTCCACTTGGTTTCGCTGCATATTAACATGCGTGTTTATGACTTCTCAAATGATTGCCGACTGATTTCATGCCAATGCAAAATGTTAATGCAGGTGATGCAAGTGTGGGACCGTGAACACATGATTGCATATTTGTTATTTATCCATGTGTAAACATACGTATGTGGAGTAGATCCACTAACCTGTAATTAACAGGTTTTAATGAATTTCATTATCGTACGAGATCAACATTTTAATTGACAGGGAGCACATGGCACATGCGGTTAATTGAATAAAAGGCTGTGACCATTAGCTTCGCATTCCTTATTAAGTGTATTTAATATTTAATTGGCCATTGTTGTCTCCAGTATTGAATTCGCTTTTGATGTTCACAGCTTCACAGAGTCCAGATCACACTGATTAATAAAAATGGTAAACATTAAACATATCACATTATAGACTGGCATATAACAGTTTTAAAACTGACCTGTAAGAAGTATTGCAACTGTATGCACATATAATGCTCTTCCGTGTAAATGACACTTAAATTGTTTACATTTTAAGATGACGCTACTTTTTAATGTGTTGAAGAGCTCAAGTGTTTCTTGACGTCAATTCAATTCACAGTAACCAGTCACCAGTGGTAAACCAAGTATTTGATCCATTATCTTTCATGTAAATTCAGTCGTTTTAACTATTCTCAGACAGACACATTGCAGAAGGTATTTATTTAAGAACCATTAATAAACTTTTCGGGTACATGATAGAGGCTTATTGAGACTTAAGACCATTAGCGTAAGTATAGATAAAGCGTCTCAAATGCACGTGTGTACTATTCCTTTCAATCTCACGTACTCACCAGTTAAGCACTCGCCTTGGATCTCTGCATAGAAAGGAAATCATTTAAGTATTATCACACAAGGAATCATATTTCTCAGAGGAACGATTTACGTACAACTGATCTGCGTATCTTGAGAGAAAGATGCTTTGCAAAACTGTCTGGATGAAATACACGGTCAATGAAGTATTTACAGTGAAGAACTATGAAAGATATTATTACCAGCACAATCGTGCTTTAGTTCTAAAAAAACATTTGATGCAATTAAATATGATCCTTGCTAGAGAAGACGAGCAGTTTGTCATGTTCGAATGTCTGTAACTTTTTGCAAACTTGGTTTGTACAATGAGAAAAGGGATGCTGACTAACACGCTCATAATTCAGTTCGAGTTCGGGTGATCCACCGAATTCAACCCTTCTTGTTTGGAGTTAGAATATTATACTTAATTTTAGTTTACAGTTTAACTTCCTATATTGTGACACAAAAATAATTATCCCATTGTAAGTGTGTACCTGAGATCCGAAAACAATCTGAAGCCCACGAGCAGCCCCCGTGAGCGGTGGTTACCTTCATCCTCTGGACTGACGACTACTTATATAATAACTTAATTTGCGATTTTTATTTAAAGGTAAGTTTTCTTCTCTTAAAATAAATATTTTTAGTTTCATTAGGAAGGATTTACTCTTCGTATCAAATAAACCTTGAAGCCTTCAAATAAAATTTTACTTTGCTAGGTCGATCGAGTAGAGAGTATCAACCGTTCCAGGAACCATTTTCATTCAACTTCTGATGAATGATCTGATGAGTCAGCTATATGAAATATATATATATGTAAGCTATTTGTTCTTCATGTAGATAGTATATCTAGGCATATAATTCTTAAATATTGACTTTCTTCCAGGACAAAGGAGAGTTAAGCAGTGCATGAATATTGGAAAGTCCTACCGGATTATCACGTCTGGATTCCTTCTTGATTCCTACCACTTGACAAGTAAATTGACTTTTATTGGGATTAAAAGTTATAATTTATTAAAAAAGTGTTTAATAGTTTGAAATGCTATCTGTCTTAGGAGATCTAACCTATTTTAATTGGATCCATCAACCAAGAACTCGTTCCCTGAATTTTGATGGACAAAATGGTGAAGATCTACCACTATACCAATTACGATGGGAAAGTTGCAATCGAAAAGGATGGATACTTAAAAATGTCAGATGAGAAGGCTGATGATGCTCTGTACGGTGCTGGAGTGTATTTGACCTCAATGGGTCCAGAGGCAGCGACAGAGCACATAATCATGAACAACTGGGGTATGAATCCTGAGAAAAATCCAGTCAGGGACAAACATTTCGTCATTCCAGCAATTGTGGCCAATACCGAATGGTACTTTGAATTCGAATCCACCCGTCTGCCGTCAGTGGAGCAGCACTTTTATCCTCAGATATTTTCGGAGCTGCAGTTGATTTTTGTTAGAGATATTTGGGTCTACCCGAATCGAAATTTGATGCTTGGACTCGTCAAGGGTCAACGGAGGGAGACTTTAGGATACGGGATTCGTGTGGAATGTGGCATTCTAGAAAACCTTTCTAGCTCTGAAATCGCTGCGAAGAAACTGTACTTGGCAAAGCCTCAGCGTTTTATCTTCAGATTGGACAATACCCCCAGCACCAGCACATCATCGCCACCACCACTTCCACCTCTTCCTCCAAGGCGTCCGCGATTGAGAATGAGCAATGGATTAGTCCTCAATGGAATGACGGCTCGTATTCCAATGTCAGCGATCAAGAATCCAAAACCTATGAAAAATCAGTCACCCCAACAGCTCCAACGTGGAACAACGGCTGGTATTCCGATGTCAAAGATTACCAATCCACAGCCTGCCAGCCCTCAGCAGCCTCAGAAAATTCAAGACACAGTCCCTGCCAATAAGAACACTGCCCAAGGAGTTGACGGAGGAATTGTTTCTAAGAACAAGAAGAATGACAATCTCACGACCGATGAAAAGACATCCGTAGTGTTCCA
>JAQGAB010000862.1:0-21131 GCA_034696565.1 Isotomurus graminis | reverse complement strand
TTCCGCAATTAAACCGCAGAGTTCAAAAAGCAGCTTGGAAATATTCTACAAACCATTTAGGTTAGAAGTTTGGTTAACTGGGCTTCTAAGTTGTTCTTTGGTACTCGTGCTGTTCCGTAGAATGGATTACGGAATGAGTATTATATTTGCATTTATAAACCAACCTGTGTCACGAAAAGTAAGAAGAAGTGTTGCAGTTAGCATTGGAATTGGTGTATTTTTTCTACAAAATTCATATTTCGGAAGTTTTACAAGTTCTACTGTGATTCCTAGTAAACCAGTTGGAGGATTGAGATTCGTGCGTCGTTTATTTGAAGGAGGATATAAGATATGGTATGACCGTGGTTTCACTTGGGTGTTAACTCCTGAATTATTCCAACGCCATGGATTTACGAATATTACGGATGAAGCTATTTATATTAACTTTCCCAAGCCAATGTCAACTTGTTGTAATGGGAATGAGACAGCAATTATTGGAAGAAAGCATTGCAACAGCCAGCAAGTTCTGGACTGCATGAAAGAATATCCCAATCAAATAACTCAATTAAAAGAAGAGACATTTTTAGAGAAATCAGTAATTGAAATGAAATTACGAGACAATAATTTATTTTGCAGTTGGGTGGATGAGCCTTGGGGAGAAAGCTGGAAGTATTACACATTTCGATCGCATTTGTCTGTGTCAGTTTACGAGACTGTGCAGAGGTTAATTGGGAGCGGAATTTACGGTCGATGGCAGTTAACGTATCATTCGCTTAAAGAAAGGGAAAAGGAACGAATGAAAAGGGAACTTAGAATAAAATACAAAGGAACGTTACAAGGACAAGGAGTGAGTAAAATTGAATACTCGTCAGTAAAGTTGGACGATTACTTTGTGGAAATGATAAAAGTTTTGGTGTGTTTGTGTGGAGTTTCTGGAATTATTTTGTTCGTGGAATGTGGAATTTATCGTTATTTGAAAGTTCCATCCTTGTTTTGTCGGACTAATTGTAAGAATTTTAGTACCACCTGATATGTTTAATGTTACTTGAACTAAACATTCACCTGATTCACCCATGAAAATTTGATTTAATTGTATTTACATTAAGATCTGGGTACGTTTTATCAGTACGATAGTTTAAACACCTTTTATAAATGCGTTCTCGAAACTGTTTAGCATTCAATTCAAGAATCGACATCCCTCTAATTAATAGAACACAATAAACTGTTTCTACTACAGTTGTTGTAATCTTTACTCCTCGAATATCTTCCAATGCAACTCCCCGCAGCTCCTTCAAACGAATCTTTAAGGCATGAGAGCCCAGAAAACGATTGTCATGCTAATATTGAGCACTATAAGCTACCCTTCTGGAATACCCAGAGTATGCATGGGGCATGAATTACTCTTAAATGAATGACGCTATTTTATATAAACTTACGCATGCTAATGTCAACTAGCTTGTTGTAATGGAAATAAAACATAGTATTATAACACTTATCAAGTTTATTTGACTCTTGGTTCGAATGAATATGATTTAATACAAACTTTCATACCGGATTAAGCACGAACAATGCTAAACCATTCAATTAACAAAAATGTAAAGTTATATGTACATTCTACTCAACACTCGTTTCGTTAACCTCTCATTCCAATAAAGTACTACCTAAGCAATATCCCAATGAATAATACATTTAACGCGTGTATAAAGATTATTAAAAAACACAACTAATGTTTTCAAACCTAATCTTTCAAACACAAAACTCACAAATGCCAGCGGAATGAGCACAAGCCAAACTGAGAAGATAAGCGACAAGTTCTCTAATTTAACAATTTGTTCTCTAATATCCGATTGTCCTATTTCATTTACATTCTGCAGTAGTGGTTTTATTTTATTGCTCATCAAATGAACGTTGTTCAAAGAAATCCCTCTCCAAAGACTTATAAGTCCCACATCGTGGAATAATTTAGTTAGAGCCACCATTTTATCAGAAATCGTGTTATAATATTCGAGTACCAATATAGTTACAGCCAACGGTTGTTCCACATACTCGCAAAATGGTTTTTTCCAAACCTCGTGAACTAATTTTAATAAAACTTTTTGTTGGTCTGTTCTATCGAATACAGTAGGGGCAAGTTTGTTTGTTACATTTTTTGCTAGTTTTAAAATATCGATAGAGGAACCATTTGCAAACTTGAGTATATCCGAATCTCTCATGTTGCTAAGTTTACGCTTGCCCACAAGGTTAATAATCCGAGAAACCTGATCAGCTCTGAAGTTTTCATTTAAGCTTTCATCCAAAAATGGTGGATTGCGAACCAAACTAAATCCCTTCTGCAGTAGATCGTATATAGTTTCTATACTTTTCTGTTTTGTAGGAGATATCAAGTTAGCTGTCATATCATTTTTATACACACTAGATACAATCAGAACAACAAACATAAAAAGTAAAATCACATGCTTTGCATCTGCGCTGGGAACACTCGTCTCCATTAATATTCTCAACAGTGTAAAAATATATTCAGACACTTTAGAAATTAGTCCTGAGTGAGATTTTGTAACAATCCAAGCTGCCATGTAGATCCATATTGACAGTATTACCGCTACATACGCAGCCCACGTACTAACAGTGAAAACACCGACCAAACGTTGTAAGGACATGAAATTCTGATTCATTCGTTGCTCACAATACAAAACTGGAACGTTCACAAAGCCAAAAAAACCTAAATATTCCCCTGAAGTTTTTAACCCTATGAATTCTGCGATGTATCCGTATCTCCATTTGCTTAAGGGATCTTCAAAGATATTAACTGGGTATAAAGTGAAATTCAACTTCAACATCAGCACTGTTGCGGCTCGTTCCAGCACTGTACATGTAACTCCTTTAATCCTCTTTTTATCATCAACAGATATGAAATTCTTGGAGCACAGAGGGACCAGTCTGTGTTCGAAATCATGAGCAGCGAATCTCAGCGGAGGGTTTGAGTGTATCAATGAAAGAGGAAACTGTTTGTCGAAAACTGACATTTCTGAATAGTCACTCAGAGAATGACGCAGTTGTTTGCTGTCTATACCGAAGTACACCACATCAGTTGGAAACCGTGGGAAAGTATCGCAGCCTATTCTAGCTAGAAACAGTCTTATTCTCTGTGAATGTACAAATGAATAGAACTTGTTTCCGCAGCCGATGTTCACTTGAATAAAAATCGAGTGATCAAGATCCCAATGACAGTAGTTTGTTTCAAAAAAAAATGTACTGTACAAAGCGTAGTCGGCCGTATTTCCGCTATTCAGCGAGGGAACTACAATTATGTTTACTGTGCATTGTTCAAACACATGTATGGTGGGCTGAATTTGTATACTCTTCTCTGGATTATTCCAAACAGTCCAAATGAATGAGTTGTAATTAATCTCAAGAATGGAGTTGGCAATACTTGTTAGTTCCTCATTGAAAGGAAACAACTGTAAATGCACAACACATTGCAGCTGTAGTGGATGCTCAGCCAGTTTGAAATTATTAGCTGACAGTTCATTAACATTCAATGAATATGTACCATCAAGTTCGTTAAAAATTAAAAACCCAGCAATATACAGCGTTATAAAAGAATACATTATGCTGCCTCTGGACAGCAATCGCTTGACACCAGTAACTTCTCGACGTATTTTCTTAAGTTTTAAGTTCTACTTAATGTGTAGAAAAATAGCCTCCAAACTTAAACGCACAATTAAGGTCCTTATTAGCAATTAAGTAAAATATACCTACTGCCTACTACGCGATGCACCTAAAGTCTTCTGTATGTATTAAATATGTTTTCTAGAAAAATCATGGCACAGCCTCAATAAATTATTAAATATATTATTTTCTTAGCAAAGTATGTCCTTTTGTCGTACCAAACGTACAGTATCTGGTGCTGTACTTCCTCACTAATAACTGCCAACAACGATAGGAACTTATATAAAGCTAAAGTGCGGAATTATTTACGTTAAAACACCTGAGATTAATATTGTAAATTATACTCTTTTTGTAATATATTTTAGCAGTGGGCAATAGAAAACAGTTACGATTAAATCTATTTGTTGGATTGTACTAGCAAACTATTAAATTGTAATTGATCCACATTGGAAAACGTTTAAGTACAAACAGAAAACATGTTTTCTTGAATACCAGCACTAAGTATGTTCGCGATATTATTCTATATATTTATCTGTGGACATGAACTACCTTTTTCATCTGGAATTATATTACACATAATCAAACTTACGTCTATATATGTCTTAATTAAATTGATGGGCTAACCAGCAAAATAATTAGTTGCTGAGGATATTTTAGTAACATTTCTGACAACACAAATATGCGACATATGCAGTTCTGTAGTCTTGAAAGTGTGCCAATTTGAATGTACAAATTTTCGCGCCATTAACTAGCGCTCACTGCTCTATCATAAGTGGTGCGCAGGTGGTTGAGGAAGTTGGGCAAGAAATCCATAGTATCGATGTTGTTAACCCTGCTGCCGTGACAAAAATCACTGGGGACTAATGCCATTAGAGATGCGTTTTAATTTTATTAGACAACCAGAGTATGAAAAGAAGGGACCCAATAAATATACGCCTAACTCTATGGGAACCCTTCATTGAAGACATTTTTCCCTACACGGAGAAAGATGCTTTTTTCCTACCCCTTTCCCTGAGCTATCAGAGCTCTCTATTTAACTTCAATAGAAGTAAAACTACTCTCAAAGTACTGGGATTGTAGCACCTTAAACCATCTCACGCGAAAACAACCCAAGTTTCTAATTCATACAATCGCAATACTTGCATGCAGTTTAGTAACATATATCTATTCTTACTATTTGAAAAAATTTTGAAACGTTAGACTTTTTTCTGTGTTTTGAAACATTGCAGATCTTGTTGATTAATTCATTACGGAACTACAATAAATTATAATAAACTTATATAAAAAACCTAATTTTCACGAATATTTTATTTTGGTTTTTTATGGTAAAGTAGAATTAACAACAGCCGGTTTCGTGTGGATTATAAACCCCTTTTTACAAGACAAAAATTGTGGTTTAATATTTGTAGTGCACTTTCACCCAAAATAATTAGCAGTTAGGTGATTGATTGACATTTATATTCACTTTTCTAATATTCGTGGCACCCAAGTCCATGTACAAGGATATGTTTAAAAGTTAGATCAGGGTAGCGGCTGTGTAAAGAACCCCATACTACATAAGAAAATGGGTATTTTCATATTCATAACTTTTCAGGGAAAAGCAATTTATGTATGGTTTTAATTGTTTATGTTACTTTAGTTTAAGAGTTTAGGAAAATTAAGGAGTTTTTTATAATGGTGTATAGCTTCTAAATAAATAGAGAATAACACACAAATATCCTCTGAAATGAGAGAGCCGGTTTTTGTCGCGGAGCACTCACGTTATATTAGTTTTTGAAATTGGTTGATCAATACAGAAGGATATACGTGAAAGGATGTTTAAAAGTTCGTCCTTTCTTGACCTTTCAAAAGTTGGTTCAAGCCATCTACGGCTCCAATATAATTGAAGTAGAAGTTTTGAAATCGGTCGGCGGGTTGTGCAGAAATTGCGTACGAAAATATTTGTTTTTAATACGATTTTACTGTAGTAGATCGACTAAACTATTCGTAAATGATGAATGGTATTTATTTATTTATTTATTTATTCGATTCAGGAGGTACCCTTTATAAAGGTAAATTACACCCCCAGACAAAAGAGATTTATAAGAAAGGTATAATAATAAAATAAAATTAGGGTTAAGAATTAGACTTCAGACAGACTGTCAATCACGCTATCAATGGTACAAACTCGTTGGTTAGGGAGTAAATGTTTTTCTTAATAAATGGTGGCCATCTAACGAAGTTGATGGTTCTAAATATTTCATGCAGAGATGTCATAAATAATAGATATACAACTCAGCCAAAATGCATTTATTACTTTGTTATAATCAGCAATATCCGTAGCAAATTAAAAACTTATGTAATTATAGAGCTAAACAATTCGGAGACATGTAAGATGAGCAAAGATACTGGATTACCATGTCGAGACTTTAAAAGATAGCATAGACTGAAGGTCGTGTCAATTATTAGTAGCCAAATATAATGGAGCTCTTTGGATAAGCTGGCGTTAACTACACAAGCACCCCATTCTTGGATTAGCAGCCTTGCGTCATCAAAATCAAAAACAATTTTTTCAAGGTAGCCGTGAAAATACATAAGCAATTTAGTGTACAATACGTTACAGATAGTTGAATTTGTAGACTCCACAACAATCTTGAAATAAGCACATCCCATTCGAAAGAAATATATCACGAATATCTAAACGTTGTGGGACATTTTGTTCTTTCCTAAAATTGTTAATGTGCTATGGCTAAATCTAGCATTGTCAAATCCACTAGCTTGTTTATGAGCATTTTTATTTTAATAATCGTTATCAAACCGGTTTACTCAAATATAATTCCCACTTTCAACTACAATTATTGTGTAATTAACATTAACTATAATTCCCAAGACTTAAATGAAGTTCAAGCTGTTATTGAATCATCCGTTGGGAATCCAGTGTTAATTTCAAAAACTGTCAATCTCATCACCAAAGCGATTGCTTTCTTCAGCGGGTGGAAAGGAGGCTGCTTAATAAACACGTTACTCAATCATTCTCCCCAAATATTTGCAAAACTTTTAATCAGTTCCACTTTTGCATCGAATGAACATCCACTTTTTATAATTTACATACCAATTTCTCGCGTCCCCTCATTTTGGGGTGAATGGAGGCAACAAGACCAAAACAGGTTTCATTGTAAAATTCTAATTCTAATTTATAAAACAGAATTTTCAAAAATACAATTACAATCTTGGACACTTCAAACCTCCTTAGACCGATCATTTTGGTCCCATCCGACACTAAGCGACGCGCAAAGTGGTTTGCCAAGTTTGGAGTTTATTTGTAAGCTTCATAGAAAGCTCCACTCACAAGGGTATGGACAACCAGCGTCCACAATTCGAATTGAAAATACGTATTGGCAAAGAACACGCGAAAACAGAGCGTGGAGAAACCCGCATGAAGGTTTAATGAGCTTTCTTCTTGCTGGCATTTTGTCCTCCAAACTAAATTTCACTTTGTTTCCTCAATTTCCACGAAGTTTAAGAAACAGTCTGCCACATTTGGAATTATGTTTAGACTGTCCTCAACCGAATTCTGGACATTCCTTAAAAGCTGTTCTCGCTTATATACATAGTTTCTTTTTGCTTTATTGCAGTTCTGTATTAAATGCAGACAGTTCCAAAAGCAGCTTAGGAATATTCTACAAGCCATTCAAGTTCGAAGTATGGTTAGCTGGGTTTCTAAATTGTGTTTTTATATTTCTGATATTTCGAAGGATTGATTACGGAATGAGTTTTGTATTTGCATTCATAAACCAACCTGTGTCACGAAAAGTAAGAAGAAGTGTTGCAGTTAGCATTGGAATTGGGATATTTTTTCTACAAAACTCATATCTAGCCAGCTACACAAGTTCAACAGTTATTCCGAGTAAACCCGTTAGAGGACTTAGATTCGTGCGTCATTTATTTGATAGGGGATATAAGATTTGGCATGACCTTAGTCTGATCTGGGTCATAACGCCTAAATTACTACATCGGCATGGAATTATGAACATTTCGAATGAAGCTCTTTACATAAACTTTCCCACGCCAATGTCAACGTGTTGTAATGGAAAAGAATCAGCAATTGTTGGAGGAAAGCATTGCAGCAGTCAACAGGTTTTGGACTGCGTAAAAAAATACCCCGACAAAATAACTTGGATACTTGAAGAGCAGTTTTTAGAGAAATCGGTGATTGATATGAAATTACGAGACAATAATTTATTTTGCAGTTGGGTGGATGAGCCGTGGGGAGAAAGCTGGAAGTATTACACATTTCGATCGCACTTGTCTGTGTCAGTTTACGAGACTGTGCAGAGGTTAATTGGGAGTGGAATTTACGGTCGATGGCAGTTAACGTATCATTCACTTAAAACAAGGGAAAAGGAACGAATGAAATTGGAACTCGGAATAAAATACAAAGGAACATTGAGAGGACAAGGAATGAGTAAAATTGAATACTCGTCGGTAAAGTTGGACGATTACTTTGTGGAAATGATGAAAGCTTTGGTGTATTTGTGTGGAGTTTCTGTAATTGTATTGTTGGTGGAATTGATTCTTACTTTGAAGTCTACAATAATTAGTACTATATCATATATTTTTGACATCATAAATAGAGTTTTAAATACTTTACGTGCTAATTACTACAAATCCCTTACATTAAAGAGAGTAAAAGAACTAGCACAGTCGACAGTCAATCAAAACTCAAGCTTGTGTCCGTCACGTAAATCTGTGTAATTGAGCAACTAGTATTTTGTATTATTAAGCGTGTTTTGAACTGAAGATTGGCAGTTTCAGATTTTTCAAGATAAAAGAGTTTCTCAGCCTCCTGTAGTGTTGATGTTGTAGCTACATCTTCTTCGTCGAGTCCATTCAATTGATAGAGCCACAATTTCACCAGAAATCGTTAGTAAATATATTGTTACAACAAATGAATGCTCTACGAAATTGTAAATAGTTTCTTTCCAAACATTGCGAACTAATTTTAATAAAACTTTTAGTTTCAGTATAGTGAATACCTAACTTATAAGTTGTTTGCTCAAAAACACCCATAATCGATAGAGGTACCGTTATCACAAACTTTAATGTGTCCAAAGATTTCTTATCCGGCAGTTTAGCTTTGAACACGACATTTAAGTATACAGGTTAACGAAAAATAAAATCCCTAAATTATTAAACTACTGTAGACTATTAAGACGTGTCATTGTGCCTATCCTAATTGATTTGATTTGCATTGGTTGCTGTCATGAGTTATTCGTAAATAACTTTATGATCGTAAGTAAATCCTCAGGATTGTCGTTAAAGATTACTTATGACATTTTTATCAGTACCAATTGTATAGTCAATCATCATTCAGATGAAACAGAAACCAGAAACATTCTGTGATCCTTGTAAGACTAAAATTTAAATGAAAATCTGCAGCCAGCTCAGCTAAGACTTGCTGTTAATAGTTACAATGAGTATATTAAGTGTAAGCATAAGTTTCAGGTAGAGTTTTTGGGAGGTCAGGTGGTTGACGTTCTGGTTGATGGTCGTTTGGCTCGGCGCTAGCTTCATCTTCCGCTTCACTTGTCCTTTGGGCGTGTGGGAAAGGGCCAAGATTGAAACTGGACGCGGTTGGAGGGAAGGAAGGGAACATGGCGGAGTCTCCTTGGGAGTTTGTGTCGGAAGTCTGCTGGAGTCTGAGGAATCCAGCGATGCCCGATGAGCAATGTGGATACAGAGCGTGTTGGGATTCGCGCAGTGCACAGGGTAGACTTCGACTTCAAAAGCGTCTCTGCTAATTCTAAGGAAGGTATGTGGGGATTAAAGTCACTTGAGAGAGGTGAGTGTAGTTGATTAAGGTGTAGGAGACTTACCCGCCGACACATTAATTTGGCTGCATCTGAAGCCACCGGCTCTTTAAAAAGAGCTGAATTCTTTAATCTCCAGCTTAAAGTGTCCTCAATACCCAAAGCAGATGGATTTGTATCTAAAGGAATATTTCTGTCTACCAAACGGTCTGTGCGGGAAAGAAGTCATGTGGAAAACAGTTAAATTGTTTACTCTAAAAGATGCTACAGATTAAGTGACAGTTGCGATCTAATTAATATTTATGGATGTGTGAGATAACCACAGATGGAATATCAATTATAGAAAGGCTCCTTGTTTTTACGGATGTTTTTTGGATGTTAATGTTTATGCACGAAGATTGTGAGAGCAGATGGACTTTCGATTATACTCTAGTGATCTACTTTTGCTATTATAACTAGTTCAAGTACAAATGCCCAAGGAAGAGTCTAGATGAGTATTTTGTAATATGCAGAATTGAATGCAAAGCAAAACGAGTTCTGGTTACATGGTTTGTTAGTATGTCCTTTAGTTATTACAGAGGCTTGGGAATAATTCAAGTAAGGATAGGTATCGTGTTTGTGATGCACTGCTGAGGTAAGAGCGTCAGTAAAAATTAATACAGAACACTTACTGTTGATTAAATTCAATGGACTAGCATTCGTGCGACCTGTGGTAACGAAGTAGAAGCCTCAAAAAGCCTCAAAGCCTAAATTTGCATCTCATAACTGTGGTGTATTGGTCTATCTTATCAGAATTTTTCAATATCGGACGATTTTCTTCAAACTAATTCATTGGGCTCCCCAAGGACCTATGCTACATAAACTATGATATGTCTATGACTATGGGACTTTTTGGACATTTGGGACTCCTTAAAACGTATCAAACGCTGGGTTAATCTGTTTGTGCTTTGCAAACCACGGGGTCAACACAAATAGCTACAAGATATGTTCGAAGCAATTCATTTATTGCGGGCGACACTGGGCTCAGTTTTTGCTCGGGTAAAAGATTAATCTCTCAACTATTAAGAGCATTACATGGTTATAACACGTCGTGCCCAAATAGACCTAGTATGACCAAATCCTTGTGAATGGTTTTGTAACGGGTAGGTTCTGCTGGGCTGAATAAAGTCCTAGCGTCCTTGGGTATGACCGCATAGGAGGGTAGACTTCATCGAAAGAAGTGACGATTAAATAAACGCATTTATTTGAAAGAGAGTTAACTAGTAAAATGAATTATTTATTAATGTCTAACTTGGGGATACCACGTTATAAGCAGGCAAGTTGAGACATTAAAGTTAGTATAACTTGGAAACAGAATGTCCCAACTCAAGAGCATTAGAGTAAATAACTTAATCTTAATATAAAGTGGAGAGACTCAGGTTGAACCCGGAAGAGACGCTAACTTATTAATTTGAATATTAAATTAATGATAAATGAATGAAACTCACATCTAGGGAGTAATAGCCTAGAATAACCTAGTTACAGATATTCTCTGAAGAGTAGAGCAATACTCTGAATTCCCCCTAACGCTACTCTATCCTTATACCTTCCCTATGCTAAGCTAGTGGGATTATTCTGATCTCCACTATTCCTCTGAAGTCCACATACTGAAGCCCATATTCAATTCCCCTAAAAATTTGAAACAGCGCGCAGCGCTCAATAATCTGCGCTTAGATTACTTTGACCTTTAACTTATTTAACCTTTATATATTAATCTATATTATTTCCAAACCTCATGTTCCTACTCCTGCAGGTTCCAGAGATAATAGCTAATTAATAATAGTCTATGGTGACACGTGTCATGAAGTTGATGGCTTGTGTCACAAAGTGAGGCACCTTGAGACTACACATTATTATGTGGAAGGCTCAATTGAACATTACAATTTTATGTAAATGTTACAGTTCAATGGAAAGTCTAATTCAGGGACGAACTACCAAATGCTTTAAAAAGCCTTGCTTGCAGTGCTTACGAAAAATGGGAAACTTGCTTGAGGATTGTATCCTTATTGAACCAATTAAACAATTACACACAATAACATATTATGGTTGATTAAATGTACTTTTATTCAACTAATTTATTGCTGCGCGGTTGAGTGTCAAAATCCTCCTATTTTGGCTTTCTCGAGCGATACAATCAGCCCAAACGAGCCTTTCTGTTATAAATCAACTCGGGCCAACTTTATGTGTATCGTGACTGAGATTTAAAATATGACACAAATCTATTTGACTATTAAAATTTTTGCAAAATGCCATTATATAAATATCTCAATCTTAAAAGGTCTGCTATAGATACAACTGAATTCTTTTCCGGACACTTAAAGTTTCATCTTAAGCCAGTGAAATTATTCGGACGTGAATACCTAAACACAGAGTTTAATGTGTGAACCATCTGCTATTCAAGACAAAACACTTTATTAAGCGATCTTCAACAGGTGCCAAGTTTACACAGCCAGCTTACAATTACAGCAAAGAACTTCAAAATAGATATCTTTAGCCTTGCTGCGTTCTGTTGAATTCTCCAGTACATAATTCTTACCCTTAATTCAAGTTCCAATACACAAAATTTGTACTCAAAAGCGAATGCAATTAAACACAAAGCTAGGAGAGGAGCAGACAAGTAAACAGTTAACTGAATGTCCGCAAGAGAGACAGGTTTAAATATTTCAGAGCTTTGGGATTTGGTTTGCATTGCCATGTGGACCGTAGAGGAAGCAGATGCTTTGCTTGAATTTAAATGGCGACTAAGTGTGACGTTTAATGTGTAAATTACACCATAAAACCGAAAATTAGCTTTCCACCATCCGTAAATTCCAGATTCGTAAACCCGTGCCAGAAACGGAGTGAAGTACTCGCGAGAAAAAAATGTTCGCTGTACAACAAAGCGTAAATGCTTTACCATAAGATTTATAACGCCCTTTGGTTTACCTTTCAAAATGTAAAAGGGAACAAAGGGTTTGATCAAATTAGTAATAAACTCAAAATCCTTGGAAACGTCAATAAACACAAAAATATTGTGTCCCAAGATGGACTGATTTGTAGGCGTTGCTGTGATTTGTTGTTCAAGATGATTGCTATACACAAAGAACTCTTCTACACCGTCAAGAAAAACTAATCGCTGCTGCAAATCCTGAAGCAATTTTTTGTGTTTTGGATGATGAATAATTAAATCAGGAATAATCGTTTCCTTCAGAGCTGAGGCATAGGAATTTCCGCGCTTATACCATGAAACGCTAAAAACAGGCATTGAATAAGTCAACAGAAGATCCTCAATAGACTTTGGGTAGTTTGTGGGAGTGGCTGGTGCAGTGAGACAGGAAAACACTCGGCCTGTGTATTCATTTCCTAAGATAACTGCGGTAAAATGCCAGGATGCCAACAAAACACAAATGATAACGCGTTTGCGGGCTGAAGTCATCACTCCATTACCTGCGGCTTGATTCATCAGAATAGAATAGACGGATAGAAGCATACTGGTTATTCCATATGTTCTGCGGTTTGGATTTATGATGTAAATCAAACCGGCAAGGGTAACAAAGCAAATAGTGGTGTTGATCCAGGTGAGCATATCGAATGGTTGCAATATAGTAAGGAAATTGAAATAGGTGCGAACGTTAATGAAAGTTACGATTTCATAATTTTCAACATGTACTGCGTAGCCAAGTGTTTGAACCTTGTACCTGGAAGAGTTAGCGGATAAGGACTGCACTAAAGCATTTGTTACGGCTGCGTGTGAATGAATAAAACAAATCACATGGGGGATAAATCTGGTATGCTTTGGACATACAGTTAAATTGTGTCTGGAGATTAGATCCATAAACAGCCTATCCCTTTCAGTGTAATGTACCCTGTGACTCTCCAAGTTCTTGATTCGAGAATGTTCATGGGGATTCTCTAATTCAGAGCTTTCTCTAAGTGAGTCGATTTCCACGCACATTTTACGAGCATTGAAATGCAAGGAAGTCCATTTTGACTTTAGTTTATCCAACGGTACTCCGATTGTGCGGAAGTTGTTTATATTTTGAGGATGTGGGGACGTGGTTTCAGCATGTGTACAGTACGAACAGAAAATATATCCGGTCATGGTAAACGGAGGTTCAAAATTTATGACGAGAAACCTGGATGAGAGTACGCGTCTAACAATCTCATAGTTAAACATGCGTGTGTACTCAGATGCGTAGTTTCCTTTAGTAAGTAAAAATATCCAATCTGGGTCGTCAGTTGATACAGATATCATTCCGATTATGTCACTAGCGAACAGAACTTCGTCGAGAGTTGAGAGAATGGGAATATTCGTGTTAATCAGGGCAATGCGGCAGTTGGAATGTTTCGTTATAAAAGGATACTTACGGCCCAAAAGACTTGATTTCAAATTCTCCAGAGTTAAACTGAATATCGAGTTTGTGGAGTGTTCACGTACGCTAATTATCGTGCTAGTTGTATCCAAAGCAACTTGTGAATAGTTGGGAATATTCAAACTGTAAAAATCAATGTTGCACTCGTTGAACATGTACAAGAAGTGGGACGGGTCGGTTATTTTAGTGACAACTTTAGAAGACGAGCTGAGCTTTAATTGAAAAATTGATTGAATGAGTAGTAGCCGGAATGGTTTCATTTTGTTAGTGATCGAGTTTCACTTTACGGGAATCTTAAAGAACTCTTGAGGGTTTGGGCCTTAAACAAACGTTTGTTAAGATGTTATCCGTTGTAAAATTGACGTGACACCTGCTTATATACTTAAGAGTAAGTTCAAGATGTTTTTAATAAGGTAAGGTTTCTTGTGCAGTTAAAAGTATTGCCTTGCGTCGGTGATATTTGTTGTAAGGTTTGTTTTTATATCAATTAAATCTCTTTACAATTTTGGCTTCAACTAATCCAAGAAGACTTGTTTATAAATTTCCGAACAACGAGTTGCTCTACGTTCCGTTGAGCAAGTGTTGGAAAATAGTTATTAGAGTGTATTTTCTCCAATAGGATTTTGGAATGAATACGAGCAATTTAATTTTCCACGAATACATAAGCGGATGAATGTTATTGTATCACGCAATAGGTTATTGCGCGTTTTACATAAAGTAATAAACTAGACGACGAGTTTTGATGGAATGTTTACTTCCATCAGCGACTTGTTGGTTGTTTTAATTTATAATTATAGAGTGCTTGAAACTAATGAGTTTTTAGAAAGTTCTCTTCAGGTCAAGACGGGCGAGTTTAATAAATGGTTTTGTGTTGTTTTGTCTATCAGCCTGACAAAAAATATTCGTGACTTTTGGTTCACCCAATCTAGACACTTTAAAAGAATTACGTAGTGAACTGGAAGCACTTTAATTTTCAGCGATTACATAAACAGATGAGAACAATGTTCTTAAGTCACGCACTACTTTATGGAGGATTTTAAAGAAAGTAATAAACTACGCCAGTAGTTGAAATACAGAGACTGAACGCACTTATTTGGAACAAACTTAGCAACTAGATTGAATTGAATGTAAACCAATAAGACTTCTCGTTACATGGTTTGTTAGTACGTCGTTTAGTTACTAAAGAGGCCTTGGAATTAAATAGGATTAGGAAATAGATTAGGATAAGTGCTTCTTGGCTACTCTGTGATAATCTGTTGAGGGGCAGATGTAAGACTGTCAGATGAGATTAATAAAGAACAGTTAACCTCATTTATGGGAGGCATAGTATAAATAATAAACCGTTTAACTAACGAAATAACTAAGAGGTGCTTGTGATGCTAAAGGATTTAGTCAACAGTGGATGTGGTTTGGATGGACATGAGGGATATATATTCCGTTGTCTTGCAGCAGCTGCTGCCTTTTTTCAGGATTTCCGATGTTTCTTTGAACCTCAGGAGCTTTTTGTTCAGGAGTAACTCGTTGACGTGCAGCTCTTCTTCTTTCAGCAACAGCAGCTTTTTGGTCAGGAATAGGTCGGGCATTTGCAGTCCGGCTTCCTTCAGACGCTGCAGCTTTTTAGGAACTGGAGCAGCACTTTTGTGTAGTACTAGTGTAAACGTAATTCCCCATATTGTACGTAAACGAGATTCAAAATTTCACGTGGACTGTTCAATGTGTAGTGGTGGTGGTGTTAACCTAATTCTCGATATTCTACGTAGACCTCTGGTGATAGTGATGAAACAGTGGTGTGCGTGGTTTGATAAAAGAGGGAGTGAGTGATGTGGTTGGATGAAAGAGGGAGTGAGTTGTGTGGTGCAGAACACCAACCGAGTTGTGTGACACCGGAATACGGAATACGGAATACGGAAGACAACCAAGGAGAATCACATAAAGAGTTTGCTACGCACCTCATAATAACTACTGAGTGTAACTACAGAACCACAAAATGCTTAAGCAAAGCTTTAATTCCTTAAATCTGTTCCATTCATACCGAATCCGTCTATTTTTATCCCCAAAATCAATCCTACACCCTCTCATTCTTCCCTTTAACTTTTCACCTGTTCCTCTCAAATCCCACTTGCCTCAACTGCTTTCTCCAGCTGCAATAAAACATCTCTCAAATTCCGTTTACCTAAGTTCCTTCAGTTAAACTCTTTCTGTACTTTCCACGCAAACAAACAAACTACAAAGAAACAACACATTTCTATACAAACCTACTTAAACTCCTGATGACGGGGTAGGTTGAGACTCCAAGTGCTTTCACCGCTTTCTCTCCTTCACCTTTCCCGTCTTTCTCGGATAGTATCTCGGGTTGTTAAACTTGCACACTTTGATCATTTTTACCACCCATGTGCAAGAAATGAAAAAAATGCAACAATTGCAATTAATGCATACATACAAATTTTGGGGCATGCTGCGAGCAAATTTAGCGGAATCGGTTAAAGCTCAATAGAGTTTCAGCAAGACTTTTGATCTAAACATTATTGTGACTTACTTTTATTACCGCTGATGGTGATCAACCGATAATAATAAAATTGGTAAGTATAAAATAGTTATCCCAAAAATAGTAGTAGTGTTGAAGTATAATTTAAAGGAAAAACGGACTCACAAATGACTCAGGCAATTATTTTAACGCTCAGGTACATTTGTGAATCCCCGTCTTGAAATCTATGGATAAGAATCAGAAGGAAGGGTCATCCAAACCATCTTTAATGCTGGTAACGAGCGACGAGATTTTGAGCGTTCTCAGCGATTTAGGTAACACAAAACAGTACGCATGTAATGCAGTTAGTGTACCTGTGCCAAAAATGTTCTTGAGTCATTAACTGCATTCATCAACCTGTTTTAAACATTGTATTTTAACTAATTAGAAGATTCAAATTTTTAGATGCAGACTCAGACGATTTTGAAGAACTAGACGCTCTACGATATCAGAGATCGAACCGACGGAGTTAAATTAGAAAGAACATTGTGAACATACAGTTATGCACAGCTTGAATAAGTTATTCTGAACCTTTGCGTGTATATTGCATTGCTTGAGTCAGTTATTCTGTACCTGCGCGACATTGTCTGAGTCAGTTAGTCAGTACATGAGTGTGAATCTAATAATAACGTGCGAGTAAATTCTTTATAATTAATGTGGAATGATACAAAAGATTCGAAGACTAATGCATAAGAGAAATGTTATCGAACTCGGAATTGATGGTTTTAATTTAATATTTCAATTGCCCATTGGTCGATTTAATTTATAATTTTAGTATAAGGTATTGGTACGATTTTTATAGGCTGTTTAAGTTCTTAAAGTTTGTGGCAAAAACTCATGATTTTGTAATTTTGAGTTAACCAACTATTGAATTTATTCCAAGCATTTATTTCATTGTTGATAAAACTTAGCTCGCAACTCATAAAAGTTTATCTTCAGAGTTTTGATTTCATCGTATGTTATTGAGGTATTCACACGATTCGCTTAATCAGTGGCCTTCACGTCCTTGTACTTATGAAAGAGATGCATTGTAGCAATGGAGTCCTTGCTTGAATCGTGTTCCCCACTTTGAATGTCCACCTTGAAGTAGTGGTGGTATAGAGATCGGAGCCCAATTGACTGAACCACAGGCTCTCCAGCTTTGTTAAACTGTCCATTGTGTTTCTTCCAATGCCAAAGTAAATCAAACTGGTCAAAATTAGATGCGGTCCAAGTCCAGAGCATCAAAGTCATTCGATCCTCCGCAAGTGATCACCAACTTGTTTCGTAATTTTTCTTCCACTTCGTTTTGGACCGTTTTGAAAGGTTTCCCGTTGACAAGAGAATTCCGCCTGTATCCAGCGATGAAATTGTCTTTGAAAGTTCCTGGTGCATGAAGTATTTTGCTCTGCAATAATTATTGTGTAGTATAGAATATCGATCATTGATTACATAAAAACAATTATGTGCAAGAAATCCTAACTTGGTACACAAAGCGACCATCGTAGTTTACAATAGTGACTTCACCTGCTAACTTCCTCAGTCCAGTTTTTGGATCCGGCTTGACCAACTCCACATGTTCCGTGTCAAATGCTACAATGTCTTCCTTCTTGTAGCTCTCCCACCAGCCACCCACTGCAGGCACTGTTGACGCAGGTACAGACGAATCTGACTCAGGTACAACAGGCCTTGCAGTTGCAGCAGTCCGATACTTCCTCTTCCAGGCATTTTTTACTTTGTTCCTGGTCTGCTTGAATTCGTCAATGTGAAACACATCAAGCAGCTGCCCAAGAAAATGAAAGCGTTCTTCTTCTGTGGCCCATATTAAAGCCTCTTCCTGTTTAGCAAACATTACTCACATTAGACGCATAATAATTGAGATGAATGTTGGTGTACCACAAGGTCAAATTACCTGTATCGTTTTTTCCATGTTGTGTTGATCCTGGCTGAACTGTGTTACAAGAACGCAAGGAACTTGTGGGTTTTGTCCAACAACTGGAATTTCCACACAGAAGTCAAGCTTTCTACACACTACGAATCACTAATCAATAACTGATAGCAAAGAAACTGATGATTTTTAGTCAACAACACATCGACACTTTACTGACTCAACACAAGGGACGGAATGGTGTGTTGAAATATTAAATATTGCGGGTTTTTCTTCTTTCCTGTGCTCGCATTTTGCCCCATATTCGCAGTATGCAATTTTTGCATAAGAAACCTGCTGCAAGAAAATGCAAACTTGCAATTTCTTGCAGGTATTTCGTGCAACATATTTCTTGCGGATACGCATTAAGTCTCTTTTGTATCCAAAGCTGTATCAGGTTAGAAATCCTTACAGCTTCATCGTCGTGTCCATTCAATTGATAGAGCCACAAGTTTACCAGAAATAGTTAGTAAAAATATTGTTATCATTCTGTGATCCTTGTGAGATTAAAATTCAATTGAAAATCGCAACCAGCTCAGCTAAGACTTACTGTTAAGTTAATAGTTAATTTAGATTCAGTTAGAGTCCTATGGGAATATACGTCGAAATGAATGCACAAAGTATGACTCAATGTAGTCCAAGTTTTCATGAAAAAGACGCGCCTGGCAATCTTTGTACAGAGGATTATTCGAAAGCGGGAAATCTTTATTTACACATGCAAACTTTGTCAACTCGGTCGGACTCGGAGTGCATTTCAGTTTATTAATTTAAAATTTTGAAATACAAGCCAACAGCCAACAGCTATTTAATTTGTGTATTTTATCGGCAGTGGGGATGGAGGACCCTGAAAAAGTCGCTGATACATTCAAAGTGTATGGAACACCAAAGAAGGAACCTTGTGTTGTTTGCGGCGAAGCAATTTCTGTCTCAGACGCTGAGCAATTAAGTAAAAAGACTGTTAATTCATTCCTGGAAGCGTTGTTGTTGGAGAAAGAGGTTTCAGGAAGGGCAAAGGGTGACCTGTTCGCGTGTGGAGACTGCTACAATTCAATCACTGCGTTTCTGTACCTGTTTCGTAAGTTGGAGGAACTGAGAATCGAGTTTAATGAGTTAAGGAGGCGACTAGGAAGTCAAGTGCTTCTGCTGGGGTCACTTCGAAGGTCACAGAAAACTTTAGAAGGATGGACTGCAGCTGTAAAGTCTGTGGAAGATGTGTTTCCTTCAGGGGCGAAAGCAAGACTCAGGACGGAGGACACTGGAGCTAATGCCATTAAAGACATTAAATTGACATCGGTAATTACCAATCGCCCCTTTCATCTCTACTCTAATTAATTTCAATTACTAAAGTGTTCATCGTCATTCCAGATGAGACCAGTTGTGGTGCTGGAGAGGTACGAAGGACCTACTGTCATTCCGACTAAACGAAAACGAGGAATGCCAAAGCCTCAGAAGCTCCCACCAGAAGTCAATAAAATCTCTACCAGGACAAATGAAACTGTAGCGCAAGATACCCTTAATCCTCACTTAGAACATGAAACACAAGACTCAACATATCTTCCTGAGTTAAGCCAACAAAACACATCTCCAAAAAGTAAGCCGACAGAAGTCCACGAGGTCATAAGAAGTCAACAAGTCGCCAACCCTGACAGCCAAGTTTACTTGAAAACCAAACACAGAAAGCCAGAATTGAACTGTACACATTGTGACCTGAGTTTCCTGCACCCTGAGAAACGAATATTTCATTTGATGAGAGAACACGGCGTAGTAAAACTTGGACCACAGTGGACAAGATCTCTTAGTTGCCAGTACTGTCTGAAGATGTATTTGAATCAAGTGACACTAGATGAACACATCCAGAAGGTTCACAAAGTTGTACCCAACCGAGAAGACAGTCAAGAGACCCCGAGTAACATTCACTGCAGTGTGTGTCAATTCCCGTATTCGTCAATCGAGAAACTGGAGACCCACGCTGCCTCTGAAACGCACCTGCAGACTGTGAAATCAAAGACCAACGTCTACTGCAACGTCTGCAGATTAACCTTTGGACTTGACACCAATGCTCTTCTACTTCACCTCAAGTCACACAATCACCTCACAGAACTCAAAGCTATTGGCACGTTCAACAGAAACACCTTCTGCGTTCCTTGTCGCGTGGAATGCGGAAATTCCGACAACTTAAGGACCCACAATTTAACTAAACTCCACGGACAGCGCTGCTTCTTTCGAACAAGTCAGGAACCGACAGAGGATGCGTATCAGATGGATCCTGAAATTGGACAAGCTCTCCATACTTGTGACGTGAGTTCTCACTTCATTTTAATGTATTTCTGTATTGAAATGTTAATGAGTATGTTCACTGTTGTTTATTACAGATCTGCCAACAAACATTCGCTCACTTGACAGACTTCCAGTACCACAAGAAGAAACATCATGTTCCAAAGTCGCTGCATGCTTCTGACGTAAGGAATTCAAAAGCGTGTCCTTAACCTCTACTGAAACACTAAGCATTTAAACTTTAATCTTCCAGAGATGCGGAACATCCCTGGAAACAGAGACAACAAGTCAAATTCAAAACTCTCACGCAGTGCAACGATCAGCAAGTGTGTGTCACCAATGTGGAAAGGTCTTGTGCAGTAAATATTCTCTCACAAGACACAAACAAATATTCCACACCGATCGGAGAAATCTCAAACCAGTTCAAAAACCAATTCCTTCTCCTTGTCCCGATTGCGGAAAGGTTTTGTCCACCAAATCTTCTCTAGGAAGACACAGAAAAAACTTTCACAGCAATTTCCCTGCAGTAAGAAACTCAAGTATTTGTGACGAGTGCGGAAAGGTGTTGTCCAACAAGTTTTCTATGGACAGACACAAAC
>JAQGAB010000861.1:0-21143 GCA_034696565.1 Isotomurus graminis | reverse complement strand
ATATAACTAACTACTATCACGTACATAATACTTATAAGACAAACATTTCACTTCATGCTTCATTACAGATTATTAAACCTCATCATAGAATCAGTTAAGTAAAGAAAAGTACACCTGCATTAGCCTCTGTGTGCAGGAATAAATAAATTGTACGCACCAAAGGAATTAGTTCAAGTTCAGATATTCATTAGAAAAATAAATACAGACACCAAGGGAAAAATTGATTTTTCTGTTGCAATTCTATCTCAATTTCCCAACACAATTGTCTCGTGAGGGCACTACGTTATGATTTATTTCCACAAAACAATGCTTTTATGCTGCCTAAATTCCATCTCATGCATGTAGAATAGGGTACTCCACGAATCTGTCTGATGGTGATTCCTATAGATGCTTCAGACTTTCAGACAGTCCCTGCTCGGGTATTATAAAGCAAGAGAAAGTCTCAACTGAACAACGAGTTGAGCTTGCCTTTTCACCAGAAGCACAGGCAGGAGCACCCGGTTTGGTTCTTAAGTACAAACCAGCACTTCTCAGAATTCCCAAGTTGCTGCAGTCTCCAGCCTTGAGACAGAAAACGTCTACCAAATCCCATTAATTCGCAAATTAGGACCTGCAACATAAGAGATATCTGCGGAGTGTACGTCTAATAATTTATAAATCATCTCGTTTTTAAGTAAAGACAGCAATTTCTCTGTTTAGTATTCTGCGGGCCATTATCAATTGAGACGAGGATTGTTTTAGTATTCTTCTTCCATCACACCCTTCAAAGGATGTTGTGCTTCAGGTTCATAAAGATACTTACTATTTACTAAAAGCAACTTTTCACAGGTGAAATATTAAGTATTCTCATGGAAAAACCTTTTCCCCTTCACTTGATCCTGTATAGTACTTTAGAGGTTAGTTTGGAGTGAATCCAAATCCAAGGCTCCACGTGGCCATGATCTGTCCAAGAAATAATACTCCTCGTCCAGCAGCATTTGCTCCGGGGTCCACCTCAATGTCAATCACAGGGTCGCTTGGGTCTTCAGTGAAAACACGACCGGTCACCTCAAGACCGAGAAAAAGAAGCCCCAAAGCAAAACGAACTGGTGAAGACCACTCGGATGATTCACACTCGCATCACTCTGAAAGCTCCGCGGATGACGAGTCCCATTCCAGTCTCGTATCTGTAAAAGCTGGGCTTTCAAAATGTTGTATTCAGGGAACGATTGCCTCCAGGAGGTGGCAAATGTTCCAAATGCTAATCCTTCCGTTTATTCCGATCACTGCGCTAATAATCCAGAACTCTACACTTCTCTCCAGCGTTGTAAGTAATTTAAGGGAAGCTGGGGAAATCAAACAACAGGTAATAAAATGTCTTTTTCAGATAAAATTCCCACTAACCACTAAAGTGTAAAATCCTCGTCTTAATCATCACTTTTTAATTAATTTTAGATCGTAATGATAGTTGAAATTGGAAAATTGTTGGCCGAGCTTCAACAAGAAAGAGCGGAATTTGGATATTGTTTATTCACAAACTCATCAGCGTAAGCTGCTTTTAATGAACACATTGTAATCTGTTGTAGATTGAAGTTTTCACATCCTTCATTTACATTCAATCTACGTACCATATATATTTGTCTCCTACTTGCATCTCCTATTTATATGGCTGAATACCAAACTTTTTAATGTCTTGGGGAGTCAGGAGACTGCAGGCGTATTACTTTAATACTTGCTTGCATCGTACATAACCAATATAACAAATTGCTGCACGTTTAGAGCCGTGTGTTAGTTTTCTGTTTTCTCTTCACATTATTCCCTGAATGTGAACAAGATCTTTTTCCCTTAGGATTTTTTTTTATATCCGCCAGCCAGACTCTTTCATCATCTCAATCCCATTCCCACAAAGAAGCCTGGGACTAATTGAAACGGTTGAATTTTTTGACAAACCTTCTATAAACGTCTTTTTCAGTCATAGAATTCAATGAGACTGGCGATGCGAAAGATAATAAAATGTACGTTTCCACATCACGAATTTCCGCATTTTTCTCTGAATTGAAAATCCTTTCCTTCATCCTTAATGTCAAGGAATGAGAGAGACGAAGAGAAAAGGTATATTGTGGAGCACCCGAAGCTACTAGATTGTATCACTTCATATGGAAAGCTCATAAGTATCTCGTAATCCTACAGAAAGGACGCTGAGGAAGATTGTTCGTAGAGTAGTCCGCTAATTAGGATTTGCCAAGAGAGAAATGAGGAAAGTATTTTCGTTTGGACAAAACATTGTTTGCTTCGAAGAACTTGTTGCTCCAATTAGCTGTATGCCTCCTACTTTCCTGTTTTGATGAAAATAGTGAAAGAGGAACGTGTCCTATAATCCTATAATTATACATGTACACTGAGCTGAGTACATATAAAGCATTCTTCATGTTACATCATAATGAAATCCACCAAACTCAGATTTGCGTTGTGAATATTTTGTTAGGGCGAAAGGAGTTTGGATAACATAGTTATTTAGATATTCAACCCCGAGACAGCGAGTGTAGTAATGAATTTGAACTTTCCCTATTTTTGCAAAAAAAACTACAATTTGTGGAGATTTTTATTCTTATTTTTCTCTTCTTGGTACTGTGCTTGTTATCTCGTAGTCGTAGGAAGATTTTTCTTATATTATGTAAGAAAAAGGCTGTACAAGTCTTCCTTATCATTATTCCATCATTATTATATTGTCTTTCCCCTTTATGTTGTTTCTGCTCAGATATTATTTGTCTTGTAGAACCTGTAGTATTTGGATGATAATATACCTTTGAACCATTTTGGCATTGTTTCTGATTGAACACCGTATCATATGTCAATTACCAGTTTACAAGTACCAAGCTCTTCCACCACCCCTAGTCTTCATTTTGATAGAAGTAGTTCAGTTCTAAGCACAACTACTTCTTTCACCAAGACCACCATTGCTACTCCTACCTTCTCATCGACTTCTGAACTCGAAACATCATTACCATTCAACCAGCAAACTGATTCCACTACTTCCGAAACCCAAGATCCTAATGGCCATGTTTCCATATGCAGGAGTATTCTTTCCTCCAGATTCGACAGGACGGACATGGTCATCAGAAACTTGTCTGAATACGTATCCACATATGTCCCCAGCGTTCGATCAATCAAGTAAGGTTCGCTTACTCACTTCATTACAGATAACTCAAACTTTGGTTATTACTTCCATGTCCTAAAACGAAGAGATCTATCTAAACCCGTAATTATGACTTTAAATGCAAATTGCTTTATTGCTTTTCCTACTGCTCTCTCTTTCTCGGGAACTCTCTTAGGGAGAAGAGACAACGAGTGTTTTACTACACGTAAGAACTTCCTTTGAAATTAATCGCCTTGTCTTAATTTTTCTCCTGACTCAGTGTTGTTAAAATGAGGAAAACCGAATGCGTCTGTTGTAGTAAATACCATTCTATTACTCGTAGTAAATCTTGTAGTGAGCTGACCAAACATGTTGATTTCAATTTTTGCATATTGCAAGAAGTACGGGCGACAGATCAACTGATGATACTGCTCTGGAAGAACTAATCTGGTACAACGTGGCCAACGATGTTATTTTAGAGTTTCTTAGTCAACGAATCAGAAATACGAAGTCAACAGGCGTGTGGAAGTAAGTGCCTCATTAGATGTTGTGTATTTATTGCAAGAACTGAATTTGTTTTTTCCGTCGTTGTGTATAGTTAGAACCGTAGTTTCTTGGAATTTTAGTATTAATATTATTAACAGCACGGTTTCAATAACTCAGATAATTGAAAAATGATACCCTGCTGACTGCTGAGTATAATGAAGAGTATCAATTACCTCACCACTCATACCTCTTCTGGTAGTCAACGGTATTTTTTTATTACAGGCCATTAATTGCATACATGAATATCATCCGAGCAATAGAAAACTACAGCATTTCAATGGTCTACGGCCTCTATTATTTTGGAAAGGGTTCTCTCTCTCAAGCATCCTTCAACAAGTACATTCAGTTCGATTCTCTTGCTAATGATTATCTCAATGGGACGAAGAGCTTTTCCCCGGAAATCAATTCCTTATGGGAAAAGTATATTGGGAGCATATGGAAGTCTGGATACGACAACCTTTCGGCAAGGTTGTATCTGAGGCAAAGTTAACACAAAACCTTAGAAAACTTAGATCCTTTACCCTTCGTACTTTGAGTTTGATGAAATACTCACACAATCGTGTTTGTTCGCAGAAGAAGCATCATTTACAGGAATATTGCAAGTGAAACCTCCGCCAATTCCACTGCTGCCGCAGATTATTTTGCAAACATGACCACTTACATCACCGAGCTGCGGAATTTCCAGACTAAGCTGAACCAGCTTGTTGAGTTAGTTTCTCATAAACTTCCAGGCAATCTTCTTCGTTAACAGCAATAGCAAAAATTAATTTGTAACTTTCATCTCACAGTGAGCAAGTAACTGAAGAAATGAAAATAGCACAAACAAAGCAAGTGGTGGCTGCATTTCTCCTGGCAATGGTTTTAAGCATATCTCCAATAATAATCATCCTTGTCAGACAGGTCACAGCAACAATACAGGTATGATATTCAGAAACGCTGGTAGTATATCTGGGGAAAGTAAATCGTCACTTTGTTTCACAGACATACTCAGTTGACTTAGCTCATAAGACGACGCAATTTAAGAAAGAAAAAAGACGGTCGGATAAACTTCTTCAACAAATGCTTCCTGCTGAGGTTATTCGGCAACTGAAGAAAAACAGACAAGTTCCAGCAGAAAACTTTGAATGCGTGACGATTTATTTCAGCGATATTGTAAGCTTTACCAAACTTTCGTCTACTTCATCGCCCATGGAGGTATTTAGTTTACCTTTTTCCAGTTATAACATACATGTTTCTTTAATCCATGTCTAATTTTGAAGATTATAGTCATGCTGAACAGTCTCTACAAGCTGTTCGATTCAAAAATTGAACTTTATGATGTCTACAAAGTCGAAACGATTGGAGATGCGTATATGGTGGTTTCTGGACTTCCTTTGAGGAATGCCAATAGACATGCCGGCGAAATTTGCACAATGGTACTCACGTTAATCGCTCCTAATGAATTAGGCAAATATTAATGAGTGTTACCCTGAGGTATTTGTAGGCTTTGGACCTTATTGCTGGAGTAAAGCAATTCCAAATCCCACACAGGCCGGGAACACCACTGCAGATTAGGGTTGGAGTCAACAGTGGCCCGTGTGTTGCAGGCGTTGTTGGAACCAAAATGCCAAGATATTGCTTATTCGGAGACTGCATTAATACTGCGTCCCGTATGGAAAGTCATGGAACAGGTTGAAAACCTTAATAAAATTCAAAGCAGCAAATTAGGATAAAATGAAACTTATCTAACCGTTCTGTGATTCTTTTACATTCAGCTATGAAAATTCATGTAACTGAAACCACAAAGCAATTGCTGGATGAACTCGGAGGATATATTCTGGAGTCGAGAGGAAGCCTAGAAATAAAAGTTAGGGGGTATTTCCCATTCATAAGTACTTTAGTTACATAACTAGTATATAACCTGATTTTACCAACCAAATGCTGCTGTAGGGCAAAGGATTAATGACAACTTACTGGCTTGAGGATAAAGAAGGAGGATTGCCTAAAAAAGAAGTGGAGTTGTCAACTCCAGGATTTTTCAAACCTGAGAAACACAACCAACCAGAATTTCTGCATGAGATATTTGGAAGTTCAGGTAGTGAAGATGGAGATGAGCCTGTGAGAATTCAAGTATCCAAACCTGGTCAGGGAGTGACTACTAATCAAGGTGGCCATGGAGCGTCTGCCCGAATTCCTCTTGGACTTCTGAAGAAAACAACGACGTAAATTATCAGCGGAGAAATGTATACTGTGTTTAATTCTGCAACCAGTGCAGAATAATGAACAAGAGCTTTGAGTGCCACTTAAATATAACTTCAGACAAACATGGTATTTGGAAATGACATATTGAAATACATTTTTAATAAACTAGTCGTTGATAGTGATCCACAAAAACCCATTGGAGTCTTCACACTGTGGTTATCTCTCTAGGAATATTCCTCTCGTCATACTGTCTTTCCTTAGAAATCGTACTACATGTTCTCCTGACTTTATGAAGTGTGGTCTTGATACACCCCTGAAGTAATATCAAATTTACTTAAGCAAGCATTTGCATGATTAAATTATAAATTGTAAGTACCCGGAATGTCAACGAACTGGAATTTGACATAATCTTAAGAACACTGGAAACCATGTGTAGGTGGATTCTTCCTCAGCACAGCAAAACTATTTTAAACTTTAGTATGCCTGAATTAATCACATATATTAATTAATGGCCTCATAAACCACAGCCATTACAGTTAATGTGTTCGTAGTGGTAGGAGGTAGGACCAAACATCAAATCTAATCAAAGTATAACAAATTGTCACTGTCATACATTTAGTGATTTCTTTATTTGCCTTATCTATTTTTCTTGCTCGGAGACAGTCAACATTTAGAATGCACTTCATACTGTTCCTTCTTGAAATATTCAAGATGTGGTTTATAAGAATACCATTTCTAACCATCCTTGCAGCTTTATACGGCTTGGCATACGACTCCAAAGAATCAAGAAATTTACCATTTAGCCGAATTATTGACGGATATACGGAGAATTTCGAGAAACCTGAAGGAAGTCAGTATTTGTACCTCTATCCACATTAAAAGATAATTTCCTTGCTAGTAAGAACTACTCCAAACTTGTAGACTTGAAGTTCGTCTATACCAAAGTTGAGCCTTGGATTCAGACAGCTGCAGCACATGGAGTGGTTGAGAGGCTCTTTCCTAAACGAAACCAGGAGTTCGAAATCATCGTTGATCCATTTTTAGCTGGGAGTCACTACAAAGAAGCTTTCCATGTGCTGATAATATGATTTCTAATTAAAACTTTATTGGTGAACAAAGATACTTTTCGCAAACTGATATTTTATTTCTTACGATTCAGGTATCATATGAAACTAAATCTCAAAAGATACGCATACTTGGCACAACGGGAGTTGCTGCTGTTTTCGGGTTTCATGATTATTTAAAGTATCACTGCCACTGCCATGTTTCCTGGGAGGGACAGCAGCTTCGCCTGCCTGAAGTATTACCTCAAGTATCTTATTACCGAGAAATACTAGACAGGTATGTAATAGCAATTACCATAACTCATTCCTATGTTCATTACTTCAACTGTGAACTTTTAGGTTCCGTTACTATCAGAATGTGTGTACAGACAGTTACTCCTTTGTGTGGTGGAACTGGGAGCGATGGGAGAAAGAAATTGATTGGATGGCTTTGAATGGAATTAACGCACCATTAGTCAGCACTGGCCAAGAGAAAGTTTGGCAAAAAGTTTACGTAGATTTGGGATTATCCTACAAAGACATTGAGGATTATATTTCCGGCCCAGCCTTCCTTGCATGGTGAAGAACAAACCTGGTGTAATGTTGACCAACCTCGAAATAATTCCATAAAATGTTCCAGGTGGAGAATGGGAAATATACAGAAATGGGGTGGTCCTCTGCCCCAATCATATATGGATTCTAAACTTTACATATTACAGAAAACGTTAAGACGGATGACAAGCTTAGGAATGCTTCCTATCCTTCCTGCCTTTTCAGGAAATGTACCCCTAGCATTAAAAAAAGTGTATCCGAATATTTCTCTTATAGAACACTCCAACTGGAATCGTTTCAACCAATCTTATTCTACCTACATGTTACCTCCAAGTCACCCTCTTTTTGAAGAAATAGGATCGAAATTTTTGCAGCAGGTAATTTTAGTCGGAGCCATTGGAGCGCAGACTATTGTAAAAAAAACTTTGATGGTCATAGAGGATGGTTATCTTTGCAGATGATAAAAGAGGCTGGAGGAACGAGTCACGTATACAGTTGTGACACATTCAATGAAAATGATCCCAGTGACAACAGTACCGAATTTCTTCATCAATCTGCTAGGTCAACATATGCAGCCATGCACCGTGCGGATAAAAAATCAGTGTGGTTCGTGTAGATTACATTTTGCTTGTGTTACCAATCCAGATGCATTTCAGTCGCTGTTTGTCTTTTCATCACCTACAGGTTAATGCAGTCGTGGATGTTCCAATCCAAATTCTGGAAGCCTCAGCTAGTAGAAGCTTACGTGAGTGGAGTGAAAACAGTAAGTGATATGGTTGACATGCAATAAAGCATCGAGTCATTATATATCAAAAGCTTTCTCGGCTCAAGTTGCGCTTTATTTCAGGGAAATCTTGTAGTGTTAGACTTGGAGGCTGAGCGTACACCGTTATACGAAAGATACGGCAATTTTTACGGGCACAGTTTTATCTGGTGCATGTTGCAAAACTACGGGGGAACTGTGAGCTTATACGGAGCTCTCGACTTGGTTGACGAGGTTTTGTATTTTTGAAGTATTATAAATATTTTTATACTGCGAAAATATATAGAATTAAATCCAATCGATTGACCTTTAGGGAATAACACGCGCTAGAAAACTGGCTAATGCCACAACCATGGTAGGAATTGGAAGTTGTCCAGAAGGAATTAATCAAAATAGCGTTGTCTTTGACTTTCTCTATGAAAAGAGTCTCTTGAAAAGAACTTCAAATGAACTAGAATGGTACGTCAGCTATTAATAACCTTATGCAATTTGGGTATGCTTCACTTTCAATGTCTGGCTGTCTAGGGTGATCCTATATGCGAAACGACGATATGGCATTACGAACAGCTTTATAAATGATGCGTGGGGAATACTTAGGGTACATTTTCTCAAAAAAGTATGTTAGTCTTTTTTAATAAAAAGAATGAAAAGATTATTTTTATGACAAACTAGAACTCTATATACAATGCCCCAGCTGACATTGACAATCATGGAAGATCAATTCTCACTCGCAGACCCAACCTGAGACTGAGACAAAAGGTAAACTCGACTGTTTTCTGTTTAAAATGCGCATTGAGTAGAAACGACACTAATACAGTCGCATATTTCTAGAGTTGGTACAGGCTGGAAGACATTTTCCAAGTAATAGAAGCTTTCATCAATGGATTGATTGAATCGCCATCGCACCTTTACAATTCTTTATTGTACAAACACGACTTGGTTGACTTCACCAGGCAGTTTTTAGAATTAGTGTTTGCCCGAGAATACACATCCTTGGAACATAGCTACAGATCTAGAGACGACAGAGAATTCCAGTCAGTATTAATTTTTCGTGCACAAGTTGAAGTGGAACAGCACAATTTCTGGAAAATAAACTGTCTCGTCTGTCTAAAGTATAGCATCGTCTCACCTACTGGAAATAATGGATGATATGGAAATGATCCTGAGGACCAACCAACATTTTCTACTGGGCAAATGGGTGAACAGTGCCGAGAATTTTGGGACAGACGACCAGGTAGTGAAAGTTTTTCAAAAGACGCCCTAACATACTCTGTTGGAGGGAAGGGTTTCAAAGAAAGTTGGGAAAGTTGGCCATAGGCAGCAGCGCTAGTGTCGCTTGAAACCATGTACATAAAATATCTGTTGTATTTGCAGGAAAAAAGGCTACTTCGATACAATGCACTTAATCAAATAACTTTGTGGGGTCCTACAGGGGAAGTTCTCGACTATGCAGCAAAGCAATGGGCTGGTAGTAACTTAATTACTTTCCAAAGATTCGTGACAGTAGGAGTAACCAACCACTACTATATTGTCACATGTATTTCAGGAAATATTGCCAACTACTACAAGCCCCGTTGGATGCGATTTATTGCTGCCCTCAATTCCTCTTTGATCTCAGGAAGGCCATTTCAATCCAAAAAGTTCAGACGAAACGTTTTGAAAAGCATTGAAATTCCATTTACTTTCTCCTTACAACAATTTCCTAGTTCTGCAGAAGGTGAGACTCTGGCAACTTGAACACAAGCTGCAGTGTGCACAACGAAACGATGCTACAATGTTGATTGTCGTCACATTTTGATGGACTAAAGAATTCTTTTGTCAGGCAATAGTATTGAAGAGGCTATTCGGATTTTCACGAAGTGGATGGACAAAATTCGATAAATGTATTGATCGATCTTTAAACATGGACTGTGTACTTTGTCACGCACTTCTTACTTACTTAGTAAGCTAACACAAGTATATCAAATACAGAATATTGTGATGATACAATAAAAAATAAATCATTGTTGTTATTTTATGGCACATTATTTCTGTAATAACCTCAACGTTTTTTAACCATTTTAAAAAACGCAATGTCAAATTAATTAAAACAATCATTCCATTAACGACAAGGTCTAAAACAGCTTTGTTACAGACAAAAACTTAACCTGTCATTACACTGTGCATCACCCTTCCTTCGTAAACTTCACTGCAAATGTTTTTGAAATAACTTAACAAAATTTACTGATGGCAAGAAAAAGTAGAAACAATGGACACTGCACTACATGGGGATTATTCATGTGTGGATTTATGGCTGGAATTGTTTCGACTTACTTCTACTGCAGTACCAAAAGTTTCGACTGCTTATCCCTGGAAGAAAATTATTTGGATATCCTACGAGCTCATGATAAGTAAGTAGCTGTACAGCTGATGTGACAAACTATATCTGACATATTCTTATCCTGTATTAAATTACAGACACGCATTATTTATTTATATAAATTGAATATCTCCTTAAGATACATCTTACATATGAGCAAATCTCGTCTACCCACCTTAGAGGTCAAGCAACCGATTGAACTAAGTAAAGAACCAAGATCTCCAAGAGTAAACGATTTATCAGCCATTGACGCATTCTCCAAGTCTGAATCCAGACAAATCGAATTAGACTTTTTCTCGGGTGATAAAGAAATCAACTCAACCTCCGGGGCAAAAGGATCTTCCAAACCCGTAGCAGACATCCTAGCCAAAAAAATCAGAATTTTATGTTTCGTTCTTTCTAGCCCAGCTAATCATAAAACCAAAGCAATCCATGTTGCAAAAACGTGGGGCAAGCGTTGCACAAAATTAGTTTTTATCACTTCCAAAGAAGGTACAATAATGCAGGATTCTTGTTTATTAAAATTGCACAATATCTACATATTCTCACTGTTTTTGGAATAAGTCAGACCCAGAACTGCAACATCACATAGTACTGGAAAACATTACTGAATCTCGAGCCAATTTGTGGATGAAAACAAGGAAAGCCTTGGTTGAAATTTACAAGAGCTATTTAAACACGGCTGATTGGTTTCTGAAAGCTGACGATGACACTTACATTGTGATGGAGAACTTACGGTTTATGCTTCAGAGTTATGATGCCAATCAACCATACTACTTTGGGCATACCTTTTCGCCACGTTGGCTCAAGTTTCAATATCAGAGTGGAGGAGCAGGTAAATTATTCCTAGATAGATTCCCCCAGTATGACAATGACTTTGAAATCTTCAAACTAGGCTATGTGTTAAGTCGGGAAGCACTCAAGCGCTTGGTTGAAAAGGTTCTTGTACGATTGCCTGACAACTCAACATGCAACCGTCCTGTGCATGAAAAACAAGAATTAAGTGAAGATGTGGAATTAGGTCAGTCAACAAACCCAAAGCATATACAATTACATGTTAGCACTGATGTCTTGTTAATTACTTAATGTCTTTTCATTGACTAATTTAGGTCGATGCATGGCCTCCATTAATATTAGCTGTTCGGAATCTCGAGATGCTCAAAGGAAACAGAGGTTTTTTCCGTTTCATCCGTCAATATTCATAAGCCACGAGAAACTCAATTCCACATCCTATAAATGGTGGTGGGCTTATTCCAAAGCGAAACTCCAAACCGACGTAAAGTTTTTAATTAAAAAAATTAATGTGAATATTTAATAACAAAAATATTGTGTAGGGACTGGAGTGCTGTTCAAACGCGGCGATATCGTTTCATTATGTTACGAGAGACGATATGTACCTCTTTGAGTATTTCCTCTACCATATCAGACCTTATGGCGTACGGTAACCGGACAAGAAAACATTGGTTTATCTCTTGAACTTGTTTAAATGCGTGTTTCAATAAGCTGCACGTAAACTTTCTCTGGACTGAATTTCATTTATATTTATGGGCCACATTGAAACGATAGTTGATATGCGTGTTGTCATTAATTGTTCGAGGACAATCAATGGTTATGAAAAAAACATGCAAAATGACAATAGAAACTTTAATAATAACTTTAGTACTCTTTTAAGATATTGCCACACTGTATATATTTTGATATTTGTTGCACAATGTTGCTCACATTAAATTCTGATCCGGCACAAACTCTACGTTGTGTGTAATGGATTTTAAATCTCACTGTGCTGTGTTTTTATTTGGTTGTTTAATCGGATTTAGTGCATTTTGCCTCATTTCGCAACACACTAGCCTTATTCATATCAGACAATTAGCAGTTCATCATGTAGAATCAGCCTTCAAAACCCTGAGGTAAAAGTGTGACAGATTCGAAATTGGTAATAATTATTGTGCTTTGATTCAATCAAATCTAATTTTATATTAGTGCGGATCTCGGGAGATCTGCGACTCAATCAGTTTTCCAGTACTTATATACCAATGTGACGTGTTGGGTAACGATTTCTCCAAAGTTTAAGACTGACGGCGCAAGTGTCAAGTGGACTTGGGGGAAACGATGCACAAAAATCATGGTTTATTGGTATGTCAGACGGCATATGCA
Source organism: Isotomurus graminis (assembly GCA_034696565.1). Lineage (NCBI taxonomy): Eukaryota > Metazoa > Arthropoda > Collembola > Entomobryomorpha > Isotomidae > Isotomurus > Isotomurus graminis. Next base: position 8,430 of record JAQGAB010000861.1, on the reverse strand, counting down.
TCAATAGATTATAATGTTTTGCTGTTTCAGTGTGACGAATTATGAAATTCTTCTGTATTGCAGATCATGATACATTCTAGGAATCGCAAAATCACAACTCTGAAAGTTTATCGAATTCATGATCAAGCAGAAGCAGCTTTTTGAAAATATAACAAACAGATTTGTAAGGGTTCATGTTACAAAAATAGACATTTTTAACTACAAAGGATACGTTAAAAAATTCCTACTGACAGAGTTTGATATTTTAAAGAGTAAAAAATTAAAAGCAAAACATCAAACATTTTACATCAATCAACCTTGTGAAGAGGGCTTTTATTAAAGCACAAAGGAAATAGTAGACACTCAAATTCCGGCATTAATGTGAACTGATATACAATACTTCGAATCATATTATTAGTTAAAATGTCAGAAAGTATGAAATTCCTAATATTTTACTATCGTATGACAACTTGGAAAATAATCTGGATCAAAGTTCTAGTAGCCAATTAAAATCCTAAAGGAATCGTATGAAATACTTAAACAGGCTTAACAAACATCATTAACAAAATTGTTTTTGTTCAATTTATGAGGAAATATTGGGTATAGTTTTATTCTAACTCTCACAAGAACGATTGTAATGCAGATATTCTGACAATTCAGCAGTTTGACATAACGAGTTCTTCACCTATTATGCTTCAGTGAGCTTCAAAGTCAGCAGACTCACAGACGAGTAATTGGCTCACATTCTAGAACCATAATTAACCTACAGACTTCAGACTACAGAGTAAAATTTCGATTAGTTTTTACTTCTGCGGAGACTTTCTTATGTCACCGTTCAATAATTTAAAAAGTGGTTCTCAAAATCTTCAAATGCAAAAGGTACAAATCTAAAAGTTTCACTAATATTTTATTCAAAAAGTTATCAAGCGAGTAAATCTGACTAGGGAAAATCCCGAGACACAAACCGACTAATCATAAATGAATTAGTCTAATCAGCTCACGAGTTAAAATAGTGCATGGTTTAAGTAAACATGTAGAAAGGATGCAAAATCAGCTCATGACATTATACTGCATCCTCTGATGTCTGAAGGAGGGTGACACACATATGCATTAATAATGTTGAGAACAATGATGATTGCATTAGTCAGTTTGCATGCAACAGCTTATATACCGGCCTCCCTTAGCTAATCTATTCGCACGCTTATTTAATTTATGTTATATGCTATACATGTGTCGAGTATTCTTGGTTTGGTACTATATACTACATAAATAGGTACCTTCAATCTCCACTTAAAATAACCTAACTTTCTCTTCGCAGAACAAGGCACTTTAAGGAAATCCATTTGCTGTTTGCAGCATTAGTGGCATTCTGCTGTCTATTTGAGCAACATCAGCAGCTAACTCATTTTAGTGGTCGTGACTATTGCTATGCAGCACGTGTAAACACGATAGAATTTAGAAATCAAAGATTTCATAAAGATTCATACGAGTTTAATCGGTGTCCGTGCAAAATGTCTTTGCAAGTCAGCTGTATATTAAGCATGGCAGTTATAGTCAGCATTATTGGGATTTATCCAAGTGTAGCAGCACAAAGTGGTAAGAAAGTTTTTCATACACACCTACACCTACGTAGCTTTAACTGACAATTACTGCAATTACAGGATCACCACCTCAGAAGATTCGGATAAAAAACATTGAGGACTTAATCAACATAGGATTCGATTCTCTGTTCCCAGAAGAGCAACTCACAAATGAAACAGCTTACGAAAGTATCAAGATTCGTCTCTACTCAGACTTAAAGTAACTCTATACTATACTATCTTGCGTAGGCTTGAGTCCTAGCTCGGGGGAATTAGAACCTACCCAAGCCTAACCTAACAACATTCTTGTTGTTTTTTACAGGAATATCAGTAAGTACGAGGAAATCAAGATAAACGATATAGGGACGGAAAAAGGATCTGCTAACCTCAAACCCAATGTCCCGTTTAAAATTCTGATTCATGGATTCCTGGCTCATTGTGATAAGAGAATATTTCCTCGGAGTATAATTCAAGGTAGGAAATTTCCTTACCCTTCGTCAATTAATTTACATTATTTATATTTAAATGCAACAGCCATGATTCACAATAATTTAAAATACGGTCAACGGTAAGAATATATGATATTTGTCAGGAATGCCAGTAGAGGAAATGAATTATTCTTGCAAAGGAAGCGTCTGTGATATTTCTTATAGCGGAACATTATCGTCAGTTGACTATAAGTAGGTTTACTTCCTTGACTCTCAATTTTGCTTGAAAAAGCGAGTGCTACAGATCGCCTAACTTTTTATGAGTAGATGTTGTGCAACAATATTTTGAGAAAGTTAGGCGGAGTGTAAATGTAATCTTTGATCTTAGAAGCTCACACACTCAGGTAGATGTGAAGACTTGAGAGTCACGGACATGCGGTTGCAGTCGTAGATGAGTGAGCTGATTAACCATATTACTCTACACTTTCATTTTCTTACTCATCTTATGCAAAGCTACTGTGACTTATGTATGATAGTCTTTTGGGGATTCGAAATCTATATATATTTATAAACCCTCAACCACGCAAGATCTCATTCACTCAAGATAATTAAACCGAAAAATTATTTCATTTTAGCATATGCGGACAGAATCGAGTCTACTAGCAGCCCGATGAACATTGTGTGTGTGGACTGGGGAACGCTAGCTAATCCTTCAGCTTTGCCAAATCCTCTACTTTATGGAGAGTCCGTTAAAAGTACAATGATGGTCGGAGAGAAAACTGCAGATTTTTTGGCAGCCCTTTACAATAAAGAGATCTTGAGAGACTTCTCTGATGTCCATATCATAGGATCAAGTCTAGGCTCTCACATAGCTGGGGTAGCAGGACACAAGCTACAAGCTCAGTGGGGCCTTCCCTCTAAGCTAGGAAGAATCACTGGTAAAATATCATCAAACGCAAGCCATAATTCTTCCTAACGAATGACAAGACATCACGAAACACCATGAAATATTTTTTATCTCAGCTCTCGACCCAGCCGGTTTGTTTTACCGTGGACAGAAAGCTATAGAGGAAAAGTTAGACGAAGCGGATGCTGAATTCGTGGAAGTAATTCACACAAATATGGGCCAACTCGGTCTGGAAGGAAAACTCGGCCACGCTGACTTTTACCCTAATGGAGGTCGTATCCAAGAAAGGTGTTACATGTTTGCGAATCCTATTGCAATGTGGGCTGAACAAGTCTCAGGTAGATGTTTTTGCTCCAATTAAGGTACTCAATTGCACCCTTATAAACACCCATGTCGTCTCATCTTGATCTGGAACAGATCAATCAAAGAATTCTCCTTGGCACTCGTCTGAAAATAAGTACAACATAATTAACACTTTTCTTAATCACAGGACGATGCAGTCATCTCATAGCGTCTACTTATTACAAAGAGTCAATCGAACATGCCAATATTACTGCATGCAAAGCAGATAGTTGGCACGATTACCGCCAGTTAACCAGAACCTCAGGCTGCAAAGAACGAGTTGGATTTGGTGAGAATTGTCCCAAGAGGTAATAAAATAAGCCTTAAACCGATTTACAGACAATAATAGCTCTGTCATTACACAACGGTCTTGTTTCAGTGCTCGGGGTCAGTTCTTCTTGATGATGTAAAAATACAGCGATTCAAATACAGGAATTCTAATGGTCCTGATTTTACAGTGCGCTCAGCATTGTCGGCCTCCACACGCTTTGTGGTTCATACTTGAGTCGATCTTGTCATGCGTTTTGTTCCTGCTTCATGGTTTTTATTTTATTACTGTGTTGAATTATTACGACTTGTTAAAAGAAATAAATTAGTAAGCTACGCGATGTGATCCCAACTCCCAACATACAAAGGGTTGTTTGTATTCTCCACTTTGGTTGCCTAAAATCTTCCTGGTGGATGTTAACATTTTAGCACGTATGAATCATCGTAATAATACTACCCCACTGATACAACCTTGGCTGTGTATGGAAACTAGCTGGAATTAATTAGCATAAATCGAGTATTACGGACTCCCATTATGACCATTGCATATTTATTCAATGCTACTAATTGGGTTTCTTCATATCTGGTCATACATGCTGGGTGTGATTTAAGCAGATAACTTTTAAGCGGAAAATGAGATCATGGAAGGCCCACTAAAGTATATTATTTACGGGTATGAAACAATCAAAACTGCTTATGAGGATCGTGTTGAAGCCCATACATCATTTTAGTTTCCACATAGCCTCGTTCCTGGACTATACTTTAGTTTTTAATAACAGATTTCTACACTTTCTCAAGATGGTACTTGACAAGCTTCTGAGGTTTTCTGTTTTTGTGTTTTTCTCTACTCTTGTCACAGGAAAACTTATGTGTCCACCATTACCATCGTCTGATGTGAGTTTTCTGTCTACCAGTTTTGTAGTTATCCAAAAAACCTCTCACAATCTGGTACTTGCACATTTAATGATTAGGGAACAGTCGTCTCATGCGAAGTATCAAGAGATAACAACACCAAAATTCCATGTCAAGGACCATTGGTTGGAGTGCCTCAAAGGACAATTGCAAAATATCGTTGCACAAGTAATGAAACTTACTCGGAAGATCTACTAGTCTGTCGATGTAAGGGCAAGTGGAAGAATCTGGAGGCTTTTGATTCCTTCAAGAATTCATGCATCGCATATAATGGTATGTTCCTCCGTTTTTGCTCGATTCACTTTACACTGTGTCACATAATATTATAGTGCATCATTTCATTTCAGTTCAAAAGAACTTCTCGCTGGATGGACCATCTGAACTTACTTTCAACTCAGATGTAATGGAAAGACTCGCTTCAATTGCTTCACAGAACAAAGAGCCTGGTATTTCATACTTTGACTTTCTTACTTTAGAAGTCTGTTTTGCGATTATTGCATTTTTAAAAATCACCTGAATTTTGCTTCACTCCATTTTCAAGGGCATGCGGAAGATGCTTTGGCTTATCACAATTACTATCGAGGACTTCATGGCTCAAATATGTTAAAATTAAATTCCTCGGTAATGGATTTCTTGAGGCCGTTTCAACTTCTTAAGATTCACACATTTTATTTGTCCCTGTGGAACGTTATTTCAGTTGATGGAAGCAGCTCAGCGCTGGGCAGACCATGAAGTAGATGATAACAAGACCCATACTCAGCCGTGGAGCAATAGAGCATACATTTCCAACACGTATTGGCTTACTGGACCTATGAACTTTGACTTCCGAAAAGCAGTCAAGTTAGCAGTAGGTCGGTGGTATGAAGACAATGAGGCGTATGACTACCAAGTTCCTTTGGCAAATGCATTCTCAGCAATGATTTGGAATGCCACAACCGATCTCGGAGTTGGAGTGGCTGCCAGAGGAAACCATTTAATTGTTGTTTGTGATTATTGGCCCCCTGGAAATGTGTACTTGGTAAACAGTAATAGCAGTGATTTGTTTGACCCATTGGCACTATTCAAGTCAAATGTTCACCCTCCAGTCAATACTTCTGAAAAGGGCAGAATCAGTATGCTCGTATCAAATAACAATTCTTCATTGAACTAATCAAATAAGATGGAGCAATTAGTAATAAATTGTTACAAGGACAAACATTCCTCTGAATCGATTGTGTCCACTAAAGCGTGTAATGCATACGTCTGGGAGTCATATAAGAATATAATGTATCAGTTTGGAAGAGATTTACATATCATTCGATATCAAGTTATGATAATCATTAAAATAAATTGCACAGTGATGGAACACCGTACACCTGTCTGATGTGTCTATGAATAGCTTCCCGGGAACCACCAGTTGACAAATGACCTAGTTGCACTTGTAACTGTTCGTCGAAACCACATTAAATACGTCAATACCTTATGTTGTATGTCGCGTCTAAATGTTTGTTCGTTGTGAGTAGGCTTTTTCATTTGAAAGCCCGAAATTGATAATAGAATTTGAACCCAAATATAAGCTATTGCACCTGCATGAGTACTTTAATCAATTTCCTAAGGATTCCCTCAACGCGCGGGAGACTCTCGTTAATCGCAGCATGTAATTTCTCACGGTTCGTAACAACAATACAACTGATCATGCTTTGTTTCTCATCTCTTTGATTCGATCATCTAATTACGAATTGAGAGCATCCCATTTATTCACATAATCCATATATATGCAGGTAAGGCATGACATGCAACCAGCAAGTGAACCGTACTGACATTACAAGAAACAATAATGTCATCCGACTGGCTTTATATAGTTAGTCAATACTTTCGGAATGTCGATGCGTGTAATCAATGGCACCCAACAGGCGAACGAAATGAAAATCATGCTCAAGTATTCTCGTATTCTTCAACAAGTTACACATTCACGAAACTCTTCTAAAACCTTGCAGTCTAAATGCGATGATTGAATCTGTGATGTAACTATATTAGTGAAGGCTGCAATATTTAATAAGAAACTAAATATCTGCAGTACCTGCAGTTAGGTAATTTGGTCAGTCATTGCACTTAACGCTTCCTCGGTTTATTGTTTTCCATTCATCTCAAATTAAACTTATTTAATACAATTAAAGCGAACATGTTAATCATCTTCAAATGCTCAGTCATACCACAAACAATATTTGTCATCATCTCTGGCCTAATTTCAATATTTTCAGCCAAGCTGAGTGTCTACAAAAGATTCGAGTGCGTTGAGTATAAATAGGCGACAATTCGAAGGGGAAGGTATCCAGTCGACTTATCGATCTTCCCTTAATCAATCGGCGTAAAGGAAGTTCTCGTAGAGCTTATACAAGCAAAGTAATTAAACTTCAATTAGGTTCGAACCACCGAAAACCGACTTTTGAATGAACTTCCTTTATTTCAAAAGCTCAAGTTTAATTAAAAATTGATTTTTCAGCGATTCTTAGAATCTGTTCAACCAAATTCTTTCGTTCCGGGCCAATTTAAGAACCTGTGTCTCACCGATTCTGTGGTATCTGACAATCATATTTCCATTACACGTACACGTACGTCTCTCCTCAAACTGAAATCGATATTTTATTTTCCCCTATCTTTCTCTAGTGAAAGTGAAATCTATCCCTATTGTTGATTGTATTACCCGAACACTCTCGGCACTCCTACAATGACGTCCTCATGGAGAAACGTACGTGGTTTACTTTATAATGGTGTTGAAAATCGAAAACGTGAACTAATATCCTTGCAAAACAACACGAAGATCTGAAAAACCTGCGAATTATAATTTGGAGCTTCACATGCTGGAAATCCCCAGAGTTGAGCTTTTTGTTGGAGAGTCGCCGTAAATTGAGTGGGCTTATCCCAACTCCCCAATACTTAACCACAAAATCCCTGTTGATATTTTTGTTTGCTGTGCTCTTTCTTTTCAATTTGGGTGTCGGGAACCATGAAATCTTTCTGTTTGTCACGCTTCCTATTTTTTTAGTTATAAGATTACCGAAAACAACTTACCTGTCTCATCATTATTTCGCTTCACGAATCGAAATACACTTCACCTTTTCCAATAATCATCTTTACCTTAAGCTACTACATTCACAGACCATAGCCTTGCAAATAGTCTTTGTGCTTGCTTAAACATATTATAGCGTTTTGATTCCTTTACAGCTCTGCTCTATCGTGATGATCGGAGTTCTATCCCGACAGGCTCTTGTGGCTCAATGCACGGATTATCAGAAATCTACTCAAAGTGACGAGGATGGATTTGTAAGTATTCTCAAAATACAGTCTCCTCAATATTCTTCCATTTTTCCTTTTCTTTTTGTTATTCAATACAAAGCTTAGAGAAAGCATTCAACATCACAAATGTATTTTAGTAAGGAGGTCATAGTCATCATCATTTTCACTTTCCTAAGAATCATCTCAAAGACTCAGTCTTTCGTGTGATTATAATGAACCTTCTATGCCGGCATAAAGTCAAGAAAGGTTTTCTACTTCGACTCCCCAAGGCTCCAATATCAATGAATTTTCAAGACTATTATACACACGCAGTGTTTTTATCAATAGATGTTATCTGTAATTCATGCGTTTGCCAGTTGACGAAATGCTCTTCGGAAGCTTCCGAGATGAACCACCTTCGACTGTGTCATCCTTCTCACGCAGATTGGACTCTAGTCTAATTCGTTGTGAACCTCCTGAAGGTCCGGCTGTTGAAGAAACTCTGACTGTGTCTACATAAAGGAATCACAGAAGCGTTAATAGAAGAATATTTAATTTAGTGTGAGTTAGGTACTCTATTTTGCTCACCACTTGTGTCAAATCCATCTGCCAACCCTTCGATGACAATGCTTGGCATTGTGGACAGAATTTTCGTTGACAGCTCGTCCAACTCTTCCAGCTCTGCCTCTCCTCCGCCAGTTTTTCGTATTTCACGTCTATTAGCTGCTTCTTTAGCCTTCACATCGGACTTCAACTTTTG
>JAQGAB010000860.1:0-21147 GCA_034696565.1 Isotomurus graminis | reverse complement strand
ATGTTCAGTGCCAAATCGTGCGTAATCCATTAAATGTAAGAGACAAAACGCGAACAACGTACAAGTACGAGCGATAACCACTTTTCGTTTATTACTTCATACGGGTGACATAAATTCTCACTTGGTAAATTATCTAGAAATTCCTTACCGGCTACTGATTACCTAAATATGATTATCATAAGACTACGTGGTTTATATTCACAAGCTTTAAGCTTTGCTTCTCAAGAGCTCTCATAGTGTCCACCGTCTGAATGAAACAATCTTTGTTATCTACTTACAAATTCATCATTATAAACCGTCTTCCTATTGCACAGCATTCACTCGGAGGATGACACACCCCAAAAATACTTCAAACTGCAGTCATTCTCTTTCCATACTTTTTCTATTATAATCCATAATATATGTAGCAATGTACGTATTACACGCTTACTAACATTTCATTTCTCTTGATTTCAATCACTTCTCGCTGAGACTCTGCACATCAACTGACAAACGATACATACACACACGTTTACACAATAATCTAAGAATTAGTCCAAGACTAATAATCTTAATGGAACGGAATTTAAACTTATTACACGTAAATGATAACACCTTCGTGGTAAAACTATCTTGTACAAAGACTATGCAACAAGTAACAACCAGAAATAGCACTATGAATATATAATAATGTTAAAATTCAACAAGAACTATATTAAGTACGTACGTGTACCGTGTGTATGTGTGTTTAATTAAACTACAAGGACGATTTGTAATCTGGAAGAAATAAAACGTAACAATGTTTACACACTAAAGTTTAAAAATAACACCTATTTAATGATTTCAGCATTCAACCACATGAAGGGATCACAGAGATTTTTCTAGGAAATGAGATTTCTTTTTTAATCCTTGAGACAAGACAAGACTCAATAATGATGCAAGTGCAACTCGGATTAAATAAACTTTGAGAGGACATAAAACAAAATCATGGAACGTCCATTCATACTAAAGCTAATTAGTATTTTAACACTAATTCCTACTAATTAAAACCTACACAGCTTTGTTTCATCAGGACTAGAAATGAGCTTCATTTACGAACCATACGCACAACATCATCCCATTTCTCACATCTCACGTAAAAATCAACCTTATACTCTGTAGTACACCACGTATATATAACACATGAATTAATCAAACAGAATAATACAATCAAGATGGAGTGGAACGGGATATATAAATGTTTGGAAACAAACCGTATTATAATATACGCATAATTTGTAATATGAACTCATTAATAAGAGTACACGCAAGTACACCTGTTCTGTTTAGTAACTTATATATTATAAGGAATCAATGTAAACATTAAGTCGTGGAAAATAACTTGTAATAATTACTACAGAATTAACTCGCGGTATTTAAAAGGTATACAAACCTTCAGATAGCCTTAAACTTTAACTTTTGTGTGAGTGTATATATGTGTGTCTTTTGCATATGGTACTTTTAAAACCTTTCTATAACTTTTAAAGCTGTGAGAATGTTTTGTCGCATTATTATAATGTCTACCTTAAAACTTACGACTGTTCATGACATTAAAAGTTCTTTTTGATATATATTTTCCATATATCTGTACATTGGTGTATGTAGTTCTTTTTATTGCAACTTGTGTGAGATTTCGTCTAGAGTATTTTTATGTACATGAATAGCCTGGAGTTCAGACTATTTGACTGAAATTAATGATATCTTTTGGATAATGGGAAAATAGTATCTTAAAATACTTCTCATCTTGTCAAACATATTTTCTTTGTTTTACATACTCTAAGAAACTAGATGGGAAATGATTGTCCTTGAATTACCCTCACCAAATCCAATAGAATATGCAGAGTGATATTATTTAGTTAAGTATCTTTCTTCTTCTTCCGTTTGTCTCTCTACAACATATTATATAATTTGGCATAACAAACTAACATTGATACACAATGAGTTTAATCTGCTCTGGTTATCATTTGGCAACGAAATTCCTATTACTCTGTCACGTAAACTCAAGTTCTGGTATTTGTAGTGTATGTTATGTATAGTTCCGTCTTATAAAGCATCTATAGAGAACTTGTCTGGGTTTAGAGTTCCTCACACACACATACACACATTTTAAAGTGTAGTAGTTTGTCTGAAGTCCGGAGTCAGAATCAGAACGGGATTTCAAGTGATTGAGATCATTTGAGATGTAAGTTTTTTTGACTCTTCGAATCGTTGACCATCACTGATGATGATGGCCTATGACTATTATATTTAACATTTACTGTTACTCCTCCCTTCCTAGGCACAACAACTTTCTCTTACTCTTCCGTTCACACCTCTACACTCTCAAAAATAGCTACCTAACCATATAGAATAGAAAACAAGTTAATTGGGCATTCTCTCAGGTATCCTGACATTTTTTTTAGTAATTACACGAATGATGACGAGTTTGGAAAATAGTACACACACCACCACTCCTTCGAGAGACTCGTTGGTCTGTCATTTATGCTTCTTGTACATCCCCTCCAGACTTTTCATTAGTTTCTTCCTTTTCCATTTTCCACTTGGAGTTTTCAACTTTGCCTAACAGAAGCTGTTGGATGTTTTGATTAACTTGACCGTTCAGAAGGAATATCCACCATCAAGTTTCCTTTATGCTTCCAGTGGAACTCGAACAACTTTCGGCACTTCCAGGCTGACTTGAAGAGTCTGGTGGACTCAAAGGCAAGGCTGATGAGTCTTGGGGTTTTACTTCCTTCCGAGATTCATGAATTGAGGGGATCACAACCGACTTGGTGTTAACTTTAGGCTGCGTTTTTGGACTGATTGGAGGTGCTCGAGGACTTGGCGTTGAAGGAACAACAGAAGATGCCAACGATGCTTTATTTTTCTTAGAATTTGTATTGTCGTATGATTCAGGTGGTCGATGTGACTTCATGTGAGCACTTCGGCTTTTTACTTTACTGAAGATCCTGTAATGATACAACATACACCGGTTTAGTTATAAAGCATTCATATTAGCCATTCATGTCCATGGCTTAGCAGTGTGTGTCATGCTCACTCATTTTATTATTAGAATTCCAGGGTATCACAAACGTAAGGGGGCTAATAAGGAAAAGAGAACTCGCGATTAAAGGGACAACCCAAGGTTAAGCCTTTTCTAAAGTGGCTTTGCGTAACGTTCGAAATCGGAAAGATTTGCCAAACAAGACCAAATCAAGACCAATGTAAATCAGGCTTCAGTGTAATAAAGGTGCACACAGGATTCATAGCGGCTCTTGAAGGGTAAGAACTAACACCAAGAATGCTCCAGTAATATTTACCTTGTATGACTCAGAGAGATTCGATTAAATAAAATAACTCGGTAGACAGACTTATACATTTTGATACGAAGTGTAAACTCTTTTTTAAACAGTGGAATTCAGTGGAGTAGAAGTTTGTGTAACGGAACGGAGGAAATCAAAAGTCCGGCAAATCATTGCTACGAATAATAATAACGAACAGATTAAAATCAATTCCAATATTTACAAACCATGAAATTCCAAAGTAAACGTTACGACAAAAGCCTTTCTAATAAAGACTACGAATTGTGAAGTCGAATGTAATGCAGCTTAAGTGATGTATAAAGTAGACGACTTACTTTCCACACACTTTGCACGGGAACTCTTCATTTATTCCAACTACACTGTGAGAGTTAACTGGACTAGGAAGGGCTTTATTGGGTTTAGCCTGAATCAAACAAAAGATTAAGTCAGATTCACTCTCATAAAAGCAAGGACAAATCACAATTGATGTATATGTGTGTTACATACAGGAGACTTGTCTTGCTTAGTCGATGTGGTTAGTGATGCTGTTGGGACAAAGTCCATCAACCCATCAATTTCCATGTTGGAGAAGTAGCCATTGTTAAGATTGACTGATCTGTTAAAAGCTGAGGGAGGAGGTGGAGTCGCCTTGAGGAGTTCAATGGTGAAAGCAGCCTCTTTCTTCTTCCACACATTTCTCACTCGGTCGTACTCAGAGGAACACACTTTCTTCCAGAGTTGGTAAAACATCACACATTCCTCTCTGGACTTGGACCCAATTTCTTTCGCCACTGCCGAGAAATCTTTTCCATTCCTTAGAAGTGATTCTTGAAATGAGGAGATTTCTCTTCGGGACCATTTCTCTCTCTCGGGGTATTTGTACCGTAGTAGATGAAGAGGAAGCTTCGGCTCAGGGTTCATCAAAAGAAGCATTGCGTCCTGAATCGAAAAAGAAAATATCCATCAAAAATCAAAGTATGAAATTGGATCGACTTATTTACACTTGAATGCATGAAGCATCATCATCAGCCTTACTGACACAATAAGTCAAGTACACCGAATAAAAGTTTGTGTTAAAATACAAAACATGTTGGGAGACGGAGCGAAAAAGCATTGGGTAGGCGATAAACGCACTACCTACCCTCTCTACCAAACGAGTGCTTTCTCTCATTGTTCAAATCAATAGTTGTACCAACTGCCATCACCATCAATGTGTAGTAGGCCACCACAGAAGGAAAAGTAGATATGCAAATTATTTCTACAAAATGGAATAACTTTGTGGATCCGATCAGAATGCACACAGCAGCTCGTGGCCAAGTACACGATGCATAATAAAGTAAAAGTGCTTTCACTACTTCCCAGTAAATAATGTTAAGACCCTCAAACACGATGATACGAGAGTCCCTCGCACTTTCATCGTATAAACAGAAGTATACATAAGTAACTATCTCGTGTGCAAACAAATATATACACACACCACTCCTGAGAAATGAAAGATACACACATACACAGAAGACGTGTCTTCATCAAAGGGAAAGCACCCAAAAGCAGTGAGGAACTTACATTGATATCTCCGTGACAAAGACTCAGAATGTGAAGGGCATATTCCTTATTCCTCCCTCCTCCAGGGATGGCAGAACAACACGCGAACTCGAGGTACTTATCAACTGCAAGAATCAAAACATACTTTTATTGACACTATCATCTACACAAGGTATGTGTCATTATTATTTTATTAGGGTTCTTAATAGTCTCACACATATACACACTTGACAGGAGGGATATGGTTTCTTCATTTAACTCACACCTCTCATCATCTTAAACTCACAAGAGTGTGTGTGTGTGTGTGTGTGGTTTGCTATTCTTATCTCTGTGGTGTGTGTAAAGGAGTGATTCTTCACACTTGAGTGTATGAAAAGAAACACAGAAATGTGGGAGGGGACTGGAGAGAGAAAAATGAAACATTTTTGCTTTGAAGGAAGCAATGAAAGGTCTGGCGGTGGTAGTAAAATGAATTTATTTAATAGAGGAGAGAACTTTCTCTCCCTATACAAGTAGAGTTTGGACAAAAGGAAGGCAGGAGATAAAAGAGAGATGGGAGAAAAGGTGGATGGGAGTGAAAAAGTGTGCAAAGAACTAATTACCCTCTTCACTCGAGCACAAGTCCATAACCCGAGGGTTCCAGAGATTATCTTCGAACTCTTCTTTCTCGTGATAATTACTCATCACATTTTTCTTTTCCCTCAGGGGTGGTAAAATTGCTTGGAAATTGGCTCCTACATTGATCCTCGGAAGCTCCTTTTTACTTTCATCTACATGGGCGAGTCGAGTGGTGTAGAAAGCCCAATAAAGTCCTGGAGCTGAACGTACAGGACTGAGGATAGGGTATGGGGTGAAGTGGGAAGATGAGGAATTCGACTTTGTTTGTGGTCTCAGGTTTGAGGCAAACGTGTTCCGCAACTGCTTTCTCTTTGGCGAAGAAAGTTTCATTACTTGAACTGGAGGAGAGACTTGCACTCTACAAAGAACAAAAGTTCAATTAAAATTGAGATTCAAACGGAGCATGATGATGATGCATCTGCAAACCTCAGTCTTATATTGCTTTCTCAATATTATTACCTGTTGTGAGGGCTTCTGAAAAGAAGGAGGTCCTCTCCTACGTCTCCCAAATCCATTCGAGATGGCTCATTAACTTTCAATTCTTTTAGGGATTGCACTGAATCCTCCAAGGTACTTCCGCTACTTGTTGTGCTCCCCAATGTAGGTGAATTTGAAGGAGAGGGTGTTGGGACTCTCATGTCACCACCACACAGACTTCCTCCACTCCGATTCCGTCCCTTCATGCTGTTCACCCCCACTGCCAGTCCGATGTTCCCTCCTTGGAGAAGATGGAAAGGCTTCATCCCATTTATGATAATTGGACCAGATGAAGTGGCATTAGAAGTCGTTGCTGAAGCGAAAGATGATCCAGAAGGGAGAGCCCCTGAAGAATTTGAACCCATTTGAACACCATTTGTTGTGAGAACCATCATCTCCGAGTGAGCGAGGACAGCGGACGTGTTAAAAGCAACGTTAGATAGTGACATTCCAGGAGGATTGTTATGATTACTGCCACCGTTGCTGAACACGAATCCACCTCCAGCACCTCCAGTTTCACTTGAAGTGGTGGCTACGATGACATTTGGACTCGTCCCAATAATCCCGTGAATTGGTACAGCACTTCCACCTTCAGTTTTGATCATATTGGTTGAAGTTGTTGGACTATTCGTTCCATTAAGACCATTAGGACACGTCGTTATCAAAGTGCTGTTGTTCAACAGAACAAGCGGACTGCTACTTGTGATGATGCTATGAAGATTGCTATTGTTATTATTATTGGAGTTGTTTCCACTTTCAAATGGAAATAGACCGGAAGCACCTCCACCTCCTGATTGTTGTGTCTGCTGCTGAGGCTGAGGAGGTGGATTTGGGAATGGAAACAGAGGAGACTGGAGAGCGTTGTGAGACTCCAGACTGGCTGGAGGAGTTGGGTAGATGAATGATGGAGAATCTTGTTGTTGCAGGCCTAGTGGGGAACCTGAAGAGTTTCGACCATTTCCTCCAGGAGACGAATAAAACACAGCGTCCAGTGGTGGTCTGGGGGTAATCAAATCAAAAGACGCCAAGTGTTAGACATTACTCTTTCACGAGCAAGAAAGTACGTAAGGCATAAAAGCGGAATGACTCTTTAAAAGAGACCCACATGTGTAACAAAAGACTTCTTCCCAGTAATACACTCTGAAGCAAATAAAGTTCTGCTAAGTGACTATTCGCTTCAAAGATGAGAAATAAAAAAGAGTGCAGAGAACCAACATAAGATTGTCTTACAGGGAAGCAAACGAAGCTTGGCCATCGATGCCTGGCTCCGTCTTAATGTGCACTGTGGAAATAGTCGTGCTTGAGGATCCTCCGGTGTTTCCCATGTTCCCACAAGATCCTCCAGAAGTTGGAGAAGAACTTTCAGCTGAGCAGTTGTTAAATAGAGACGCCATTCGAGATGCCTCAATACTTCCATTGGAAGATGAAATAGTTGCACTTGAAGTCACTGGAGTAGTAGTCCCTGCCCAAGACCAGCAATCAGGAGCCAACTGATCCGAACAGGAATCTGACCCTGTCACACTTGACAAGATAGATTCTTCTATTCCGGAGAAAAACGAATCCGGACAAATGCTCGAGACCTGGATCAGAAAAATGACAGTTAAAGCCACAAACTTTTTATCTCCGGTTCTGTCTTTGGGTTCATCACAAGACGCGATAGAACCGTCATTTCTCCATATTTCGCTTACTTTATTAAAAACTTCTTCCTCCATTAGAAGATAGTCAGTGTTATCTTCATACTCAAACGGAAAAGTCTGACTTGAATTGGAATCCGAAGAAGAATTGGCTCCGAAGTGCAAAGAATTGGTGCTCGTAGTGCTTGTGCATCGATTCAGAATGATATTATCTCCATTGCTTGAGCACGAAGCTCCCCCACTCTCGGAAGAAAAGCCAAGAATGGATTCAACGTTGGAATTTGATACGAGCCCAGAAACTCCAGTTCGAAGGAGTAGTGTGGGTAGTGTACTCTGATGTATGGATCCATGACTTTGGTTTACATTTCCAGTGACAACGACAACTGCAGAGACTGGTGGGGATGCCGTAGTGGGAGTTGAGGCAGTGACTGGAGGGGCTGCTGAGGAGGTTGCTGCATTCTTATCTGCCGAGGCTGCGGCTGCTGCAGCTTTACGTATAAAAGTATCAAGAAGAAAGAAAAAGTTAAAAAGAGGAATTCCCTTCAGAGTCCTAAGATGAAGTGGTGCAAGTAAATTGGATTCCTTCGTACCTTGAGTGTTGTTGATGATTGTGTTCCGTCTTTGTATAATCTTCTCCTCAATCAGAGCTCGAACACTGATACTTGCAGTTTGCAATGGAGTCCCATTAGACTCTTTCGATGAATGCTCTTTCTTCTTTCCATCTGTGTCCTGGAAGCAAACAACGAGAAACAAAAGTTAGTCTTTAGCCTTGCATCTCAACAAGTCTCCAGAGTGTCTCACGTTGTACCACAGAACGAACAAAAATTCTCAGAGGCTCTAACCGAGTTTCCACACTGGAAATCTCGACCTACCCCCGAGGAAACAACAGACACAGTTTGGTTGACAATCTATTGTTCTTCTTACCTTCTTGAAGTATCCTCCGTGAAGCCTCATATGTCCGTTAAGAGCCGGAGTATTTTTAAACCTCCGGTAGCAAATGGCACACTCGACAGGCTTGTCTTCATTTCCTGGTTTCCCACTCCCCTCGTCTCCCGAGCCTTCCCCTACGCCAAGTTGATGTGAAAGACTGCCAGTGACGCTGCTGCTTGACGACGACTCTCCAGAGGAGGACACGCTACTTGAAGACGACGACCCCAGGTGAGCCTTCGACTTCTTAGAGCTGCTTTTACTTCCTGAAGTGGACTTGGTCGGAGAGGAATTGATGGTAGAAGAAGAGTTGGAAGTTGTTGGAGACGAAGCACTGCCAGACAGATTGCTCGGCTGCTGTGGAGGTGGAGGAGGAAGGATCGCACTTTCCTCCTGTGTTTGTTGAATAATTTGATGAATGAGTTCCAGTTGTTCCTTTAGAGATGAGGGTGAACACGCTCCCGTCAATATAGGACTCGGTGGACCCACACCCACGACAGAACTCCCGTCCAGGCAAGACGACGGGGACTCGTCACTTCCTCCTGTCTCCTCCAACCCGAACACACCTCCTGAGCTTCCCTTAGCGATCTGAAACCATAAACCCATTCGTTCAGGAAGATCCTCTTGGCCACATATGAAACTTATAACTCTCCATGAAAGACACACACATATGCACACACACACCTCTCCGTAAAGTAGTAGAGGAGGACATAAAGCATGAAATCTCAATCAAAAGGCAATGTTAAAACACCCTATGCTTCTGTGTGTGAGCTACAACACATTTTAATGCTCCCCATCTGATCCACATTCATTAAATTATTAATGTCCCTTCTCCTGTGTGAGAGATCGTTGGCGATATGAAGCAGAAATGATATGGAAGAAGGCCCTCTCCTCTCTCATCCTCGGTTTGGCATATTTCCCTACTTTTTGAATAATGACTCTGATACACTTGTCTCTGAAGTAAATAGCCTATTTCTTCCCGAGATAACTTCTTTCATAAAACCTTTTCCTTCCGATCCCATCTCATTCCTATCCATCTCAATCCACCTACTACTTACTCTATACAGGGAAAAGCGTCTCTTTCAATATCGCGTGGAGGAAAAAGCTCCCCATCTCCTAATTTCATACCGTACAGCCTCTCGCCATCCATGCCTAACTAATATCACATCTCATTCTCACTCAAGAAAGTTATTGAAGACATTTTTATGAAAGAAATACTACTACACACTCCACTACTCTTCTACTATGTGTGTGTGTGTAAGCTTTTAAGAGAGTTTATTATTGGCCCAGACTCAAGATCTTCTTCATTCCACACACACACTCGCCGTATACGAGAAAACCCGTAACACCGTAAGATTAGAGAGAAGGATAAAATAAAAGATAACATTACAACAACTTGATCTCACTCCGCAGTCCTCATACTTCTGAGATGTCCTCTCATCCCACCGTATCCCATCTCATTCAGATAAATCAACCTCCAGCCCTTCTTCGTACTTTACATTCACCATTACGTCTCACCATGTTTTGAAATTATAAATTTCCTTATCAACCCACACACAAATATACACGCTTATCCACATCCCAACCTATTTTTAACACTGCAACTTTTTCTCCTTCGCCCTATGAAGAAGATATAAGATATGTAACGGCAGTAAGGAGAAAACGCATGAACCCACACACAAAAATACTGCATTGCATTGTTCTACTAGGTACAGTGCCAACTTTACACTTCATTATGATCTCTCACCATATACTACACACGACAGTCTTTCACGTCTACCTTCTTTAAAAGATAAGGAGGACATATAACCCTATCACACTATATACTCCTCCTCACATGAGAAGGTATTTCTCTTCCTCACAATGACATAAATTTCACAAGGCTAATGCTTCCCATCTTATCATAAACATAATCAAAGTCTTTCTTCAATTAACGCTGATGTAATGGGAGGTTCGTGCCAGGAACTAAGCCAAAACTACATTTCAAAAAAGCACAAGTCCTCCTTTCAAAACTCAAAGACCAATTAGACTTTTTTATGAAGTGTTTTAGTATCCGCAGATCATGGAGGAAGGAAGTGTACTCCGTTTCCCAATCCTCTATATACCCCCCCCTCCCTGCCTTTTGTCTATACATGTCGCCATGAGCTTTCACCGCTTTCTCTATTCTACCAAACGGATTGCATTTCTACGTCTCCCCTTTCATCATTTCACAAAGACGTGTCTTCTGAATGATCTCAGTGAATCGAAAATCCGTCTTTCCTGACTCTCTCTCTTTCTGCAGTGAGGTTTCAAGAGATGACAGATGGACGATAATATCCCTCAGAAACAAATAATGGGAGAGAGACATTTGAGAAGTGAAGAGAAGTCGCTCATACCTCCGTTTCATTATTACTATTTGGCCAGGAATTTAGTGATGATCCATTTCCTTGGTATGTATTATTACTACAAGTTCCCCCTTCAGTTGAGGAGGACATGCAGGGAAGGTTTGTTGAAGTCGATGTCACCACACCACACTCACTCACAATGGGGTTACTAATACTTGTACTAATGTTGTTGCTTTCACTATTACTGGTGGTGCTACCAGTGTTACTGCAACTGCCACTAGCAGTGAAGTTTGGATTGACACTTAATGCACGCTGAGTGAGGAGTTGATGCAGTTGACTTTGGCTTCTTGGGGTTAGAAGATTAGGGAGATTAGGGTGAGACACAAGGGCAGTGTGATGGTGGCTGATGGAATGAGATGCAGGAATCAGAACTCCGTTGACCAAAACAGGTTGGTGAGGGCTTATTCGGTCATCGGTGGGTGTGGTAGTGGCTAGTAACTGGGTCTTATTTGGGGCAGGTGAGACAATAATGCTGTTATTGTTGGAACTCACATTGTTGTTATTACTTAGAACGATGTTAAGATTATTGTTAGACGTAGGGAGGAGATTAGGATGTCTGACAGGCGAAGTTCGACTCAGCACGACCACTCGACTACCGTTAGAATTAGTATCACTCTTGTTAATGAGGAGAGCAGTTGTAGGAGGCTCATTCCGAAATTCCAGCTTTAATCCACCTACTACTTGATCCATTTCTATCACATCCATGGGTCCATAACCACTTGGGTCCATAAGGGTGCTGGAGTCTACAAGACTCACGAGGTCAGCAGGGTCAAGGAGATCTGTATTGGAGGATGACGTTGAGACTCCTCCGTCATTACCGTCGATTGAACTTTGACATAACAATGGGTTGTTCGTATTGCTAGTAACGTTTATACTCTTTGAGTTATTAGAATTTTTCTTAGAAATGGGAGGTGGAGGTGGTGTGGGTGGAACTCCCCCACCAGGAGTTGCGGGAGCCATAGTAGGTGGAGGCGAGTCTGGCGTTGGAGCAATTGTCATTGTAGCCAAGGCTTCATGGCCATGTCGACTTTCTATGTGCCTCCTGAGAGATCTCGCATCACAATAAGACTTCCCACACCCTTTGGCTGAGCATTCGAAGGGCTTTTTACTCCGATGAGTTAACATGTGTCCATTTAGATGGTCTTGGCGTTTGAAGGCCTTCCCACACACTGTACAAGAATGTTTGCGTTCATCACTATGCGTCAGTTTGTGTTTAGTCAGAGCTGAAGCATTGCTGAATGTCTTTCCACAAATCTGAAACAAAAACATTTAAAACACATCAATTGGAATTCCATGCAGAAGCAAACCTCCGTTTAAAGAGCATTAGAAGTTTCCCATCTTAGCAAAATGGTTTAATGAGGATTTCGTTCATTCCCCAATGAATCGCGATAATTTAGAGCGTTTCAAGCATTTCAATTACTCACTTCAGCCTAATCCTTCCTAAATAGGATTTCAATAGAACAAAATTTATTCCTGGAGCAAACAACCTCGAACCCTCTCGTGACGACGATAATGGCCGGCCACTTATTGTAAAAGTTGCCTTCTACTTCAGATAAATAATTCACGGAAAGAAGACACTCAGCATCATCTCTACCGTAATAAAAGGGAAGAATGAAGGAGCCCAGCTTTGAGTCTTCTCACCCCAGAATGCTTTTTGTGCCGGCCTTGCTAGAACTTACTACTGCTGACTACTCTCTCTCCTAACTCTGAGAGACTTAGAAAGGTGAAAGTTTAACATGTCAGCAGAGTTAAGTTTGTCTGAAGAGAGAGAGAGAAGTCATTCCAATTGTATTCTAAACTTTATTTTAATCAAATTAAACTCTCTAAAAAGTTCCAACCTCTCTCCTCTAACGGATTTCACCATAGTATAGCTTTCATCATATTACACAACTCATTGCTACTTTTATGCAAGAAAGCTCAAGAGAACTCATCTCAAGTTATTAGGAATAGGGAGACTATAGTGTATAGTACTAGGAGTACCCTTCAGTGCTTTCTCCTTCGACACAACAAGTTCGAGGAATTCTCTCATCCTCTGAGCCCTACTTCAGAAACAGAAGTGGCGAATTACAAGGCTTTCTTCGAGCAACGAGACACACTTCAGACAAACAAACAACTTACACACCTTCAAAAAGGAAGAAGATACAATCACAATCTCTCTGCACTTTCACTCTGAGACAGCCAACAAACACTTCCTCTCGAGCTATTTCAATTTCTTTGTCTCACTCTCCCTGTCTCTTCTCATCCATCTAAACCACCACCACCAACACGTTCCCTGAAGGCCTTTCCCTGAATCCCATTTCTTTCTCCTGTACATCTTTCCAACCTACTTTACATATTCCCAATGCGATTCTTCAGAGTGAGAGGAGAAAGAAAGTGTTACACGACATTAGCGATGCGATCATCCCACACAAAAGAGATACAGCCTGGAATTCCATTCCCTATTCCTATCTCCACGTCCCAGACGCTTTTAAACCCAAGACTCACGATGAAATTATACTTCGAATGGATTCCAAAGTAAAAAGACCTCTCTTCCACTACAAGTCGATCCTTTCAGTCAAATCAAAACCTAACCACAGTAGTTCTAGTGGCTCCAATCTCCTGTACAACTAGTGATGAGATGACAGTGTGGAAGACGGCGGAGAAAGCAAGCTTACTACATTCAAAAGCAGCAGTACCAGTCCCTTCCATCAAGGATATTGAATTGGAAAGGCCTTGACTTGACAATGAGTCCAGGACCCAACTCAATCTCGGCAGTGAATTGTAGAGGCTGAAGAAAATACTAAAAGTGCACACGGTTAAGTCAGACTTCCCTGGAATCCAAACCAACCAACCTTCATGCGTTTAAACGAATTATAGACAAAATTAAATAAAAAATCCATCAGTTCAATTTGACTTTAAATTAGAGACCCTACTACTGCTGCTTCCTGCTTAAAGTTCAATTCATTTGGAACGTGCCACATGCTACAGATTTCATCAGGTTGGTTTCCATCACACGTTGCTGATATTTGTGAAGCGTTGTACATCGCAGAAGGATCTCTAGGAAGACACGGCCAGGAGCGTGAGAGTCAATTAATCATAAGAAGTCTCTTTTCTCGACAGGAGAAGTAATGATGGGTCCAATAATATAATTTTATAATGAAGCAGAAGGGAAGGAGGAAAGCTGCTGGTTGGTGTGTGCCGGCTGAGTGAAATGGGAAAATCAATAAGATTCAAATCACGTTATTCATCAAAACCTCCTTCACTTCATCCGATCATCCCTTCTTTCCCATGTGAACTTTACTGTTTCCATCTGTGTCTCCTTTGCTCTCATTCCACTCTGCACTAAAGTACCATCTCTCAAAGTACTTTCCCATATTCCAACCTTATAAACTACTTCCTTTTTAGAGCTACTTTGGAAGATGACGATGACTTCTAATGCCACATGCATTCCCCTTCCTCTCATACTACATTTCCTCCCTCTCTAACTCGGCATACTTTCCATCCCGAATATTATTATTAGATTATCAATGCACTGATTAATACATTCTTTGCCAATTTCTCTGGGGAGTCGTTTACTCTCGCACAAGCAGGAAGAATCTTCTTAATCTTAGCCTTCTTTATTTAATAAGCCAAGATTCCCTACTGACATTGACTCTGGAAGGAATCTTTTAATAAATCCCCTTTGCCTTCCATACGTTCATATCAAATTTTACAAACATGAAGCATCCACTTATTGCGGACATATTTAACATGGAATTAAAATTCTTGCAACCTCACACACACACACATTTTCTGTAGCCCAGTGCACCACAAGTATCTCCAAATATTCCTTATTCGTTCTTAAAAGGATATTTTTTCCTTTCAAATGTATCTTGCAGTGATACGCTGAATGAATTATGAATTCCTTATGCCGCATTTGGGACTTGAAAACTAATATATTCACAAAAGAATGTGAAACATCAACCCAGATAAGACCTTGTGCAATCCCAAGCGGAAATTTGAACATTTGTATACTAAATACCTTTCTAATTGAGGAAATGGGAAATCAAGTTTTGTAGGAAATTGATGTAGTGCACTACACAGCCCAACAATTCGCTCGAAAGTCAATATTTCTAGAGTACATAAATTGTATTGGAGGCGAATAACAGTCTGAGGAAAAAACGAGGAAGGAAATGCAATTTCACCTTTCGCCTTAAGTTACCCATACTTATTTGTACAAAGAGTAGTTTTCAATTTACACGACTTACCGCACACCGTTGTGGTCCCTGTCTACTAGGAGATGTGTTCTTTGGTCGATGTTGCTTTTTGCATCCGTTAGTCATAACAGATGATCCACTAGCAGAAGCACCATTACCAGTGCAACTTTCTCCGGAATTAGTAGCAACTCCAGGGGAAGAATGTGACGGACTTGCAGCTGTAATTGTTGCAGAAGGTGAGTAGGACTGGGATGTAGTAGCAACCATTGGACTGGGACTGGATGATGTGGAAGTAGAAACAATGGGAGACATGATACTACAGGAGGAAGAAGAAGAGCCACCACTTCCTCTAACAATTTGTGAAGAGGAAAGTGTCCCATTTCCTGCTGTTGTCTCATCACTGGAAAACACACCTGGAATTATTTACAAAAAGGATTTTAGGTATTTGAAACTCAAACAGTATTTTAATTAACTTTGAATGTGTACAGCCATGCCCTTTTCATTAGCTCAGTAGTGCAAGCAAAACATGCAACTTCACTCAAACTACCGATGTAAGAGAGAGGAGCCAATTAAGTTTCACCAAAAGTGACACTTGACACCTTTTACTTAAGGTCTCCTGTCTTCCTGTCCATTGACTGAGTTTGTCTTGCCTAAACTTTCCCTCGACTGACTTTCTACTCGATACAAACCACCCTAACCACGTAACATTACATATCGAATGGCAGATACTTTAGGCGAAAACAATTTCATCAGAACTTCAGAACATTCTATAAGACAGTCTATTTCTAAACTTTTCATCTCACCATCCAAACTTTCTCATGGTTTCTTATCTTTGTAGGAAGGAAAAAAGTGAGAGGGTGATCTTGGGCAGAAATAAGCTACACATTTTTATTGAAAACTAATCTGATAGGACCCAAGTGGGTCACAAATTCCGTAAATATTTGCCAACACTTTGCACTAGGAAATTGTATACTTTCTTCTAGCACAGCAGCCTGCAAACTAGCTTCTTTGCACCTACCGCGTGCGATGAAAAATATTAAAACAAAAACATTCATTCCACCCATATCCACAGAACAAAGTCTCTAGGAATTCGTTCCATTTGTGTAGTCTCACTAAACGCGTTCTTTACCGAAGGAATCTCCATTCTACATACAATCGACTGTAATTTGTATACGCTCCATTTCATTCGCATGATGACATCCATACAGTATGAAGGGAAACTACCATTACCCCCATTTACACCTTAATACCTAAATTTCTTCAGGGAATGTAGAATTGCAGAGTATCAACTGCTGTAGACGTAGCATTATGTCGGTCTATTCTTGGGGTCATCTATCATCCTCCCAATTACTTTTTACAACCGCTTTACACATAGAAATTTATTACTCAAGTTCCCATATTCCAACTACCCTACCCTCTGCTGCTTGTACGTAGTGAAATCGTCGTCATAATAATAGCCCAGTCGGTTTGGTGCTGAGTTTGGAGAAAAAGTTTCAATTGAATTACTTTCTCTCAAGGCAGAACGAACCACAAGACATGGAGTTTGAATACTAGCCACGTCCGTACCTACTTCAATAAAGTTTCAAACTTCTCAAAAATACCATCCCACTGTCCGTCTTAATAATCCCATTTAACTTTCTGACCTTGACTTCTGGCATCGTAAAGAACGGACCATCAGAGAAAACAACAAAGAAACACATTGCAGAGAAAGTTATAAGCTTCCTCTCCTATTTCACCATGGACGTTCGGGCTAAATGACTTCCTCGTGCAGATTGTTCAAAATGAAGTTATTATTTTTTAGAGGCTTAGTAAGCAATATTCGAAAGGAGGCAGATGGAATTGCTAAGGGTTTTCTACAATCCTGATGCTTGCTGACATCGCCACTTTCTCTTTCACTAACTTTCTAAACCCGAGTTCTACTTTTCTTTCACCTTGAACAGGAAAACATTTTACAGCGTACGAGGGGTAGAGGGGAATTCATAATTCATTTTTATGCCAAAATACACACGTTAAAAGTTTGCAGACGCTTGTACTTTTGTCTTAACCGAACATCTATTCCATAATTCCATATTCTAACATGTCATTTATCTATTTGTCTACTCTGCAAACTATACTGTAACGCTTTGATGAATGTTCTATCAATTTTATAACATATACGCATATCTATTCTTCAACGTACAAACTGCCATGCTAAACTCGAAAAAATCAACCTCAGTTATGCAAGATTCGAATCGACAAGATCCTAATGCGTATTGCAGTACATCAAGAAGGAAGGAAGAGGATCCTCGAAAAATGATCATCTTCGAATCAAACATTTCGATGTTACTCTCAAAGGAGAAAGATGATGCCAAGAAAAAAAGAAAGTCTGAGGAAAAAACTTTTCTATTTTGATAAAGAAAGAAATTAAACTCGGCAGACAGTTAACAGGAGTGCGATGTGCAATGTGAAGAGGGCAAAATGCGACATCATTCCATTCCAATGCATTTGACCTGTGAACGGTCATAGTGATGCGTGAGTCGGAAGATGCAATGATACCAAACAAATTGATAATGAGCCATAGCTGCAATGTAACATGTATGTATAGTGCAATGTGGATAAAGGAAACGAAAGGAGATGCACAATGACAATCTACTCGATGAGATGCGACAACAACGAGAGCATTGTTCCCGTCTTGAATCACTTCATTCCATCTGATATTAATCCAACCGGCACATCTTACTTTTAATCTTACATACAATGCATTCCTCGCCGTGCATAACTATGTCTACTAGAGTGGAGATCTAGAATAGAAGCCACCACACAAAAAAACTTTATGTTAGAAAACCAATATCAGAGTTTGTCCATTATGAGCACAGTATTGTTTCAAAGTGTATTTTGCAAACTACCCAAATCCATCTATCTGTCTTCTTCAATCTGACTTGGAGGAAAAACAATGATGTCGCCGTCTCAGTCTCTAAGAAAGAAGGAATAAGTCAACCCTTCTTTAACTAGAAATGGATATAGATGGGGATATAAATTCACAACATTTTATTTACTTAATGTCTCGGTTTAACCGTCATTTCATCTACCACTCCATAACGAAGCATCAGAAATAGAACAAAAGAACATAACAAGACACACATTTTTACTATTTCGTTCCTTCCCACATCCTACACACACATCACATAACAGAGGAAGGACGAAGAGGAACCGTCATCTCATCACTAACAGACACAACTAATATTACAACACATTCTTACATTTTTGGCACATGGATAAGCCACACTTAAAGACAGACAATGTATGTGGCAATGGTGGTTGTTTTACTATCCGAATAATGGTGATAATAAAAGTATTTCTTTCAGCTTAAACACACAGCTTTATAGAATCGCTCTCATTCACATATTTGTACCTAAAGGATATCTGAGACGTTCACAAGACAAAAAGAAGGTACTACAAGAAGATCTGTGTAGGTTCAAATATGTACAGGGGAAAGTACAATACACTGCTTTAACGTGTGCCAAAACACACACACTTCTCCACATGTTTTATGTACATTTTCTTACATTCTCTCAAACATCACAGCATATCTTCTCATAGTCATACACTATTATGTATATATCATAAGAATCTAAATCGCATCTTAATTCCGGAGACAAAAAAGAATTTTAGGAAACTTTGGCGTGAACGCACTCTTCTAGGAATAATGGAGTGGAACTTTAAAAGACCTAATTCCATTATTTTTCACTCACACACCTTGTAGGACGGCAAATAGATGGTTCCTGCCAAAAATCAGAATGAATGCAACCTTGACACCAAAATCTTTCTTCACAAACTACTCTATACATACTAACAACAAATCCATACCCTCACCATCTATCTACTTTCTTTAAATCCAAGCCATAAACTGTATGCTTTCTATCCGTTCCCAATCTTTACAATACATTATAGGCAATCAAATACAATGTCAGTTCGTTTCCTTCGCTCACCCAAAAGTAATATCATATGTGTTGAGAATGCTTTTCACGTGATAATAGTAACGGAATACTCTATTCACACAACTTGGATTATTTATCTTCTTTTACTAATCAGTAGTTCATGTATCCCACAGTCATTTACTTGCTATATGAAGATTAACTTAGTAGCCTTGGTTGAAGAAAAGAAAGCCATAGACACAGCTATCGCGGTTTTGAGACAAGTCTGCTAGCCGGTTTCATCGTGACTTGGATGAAGTGTTCCATGAACACTGGCAAAATACACAGAGGCTAATTCTGTCAGATTTATAACACATTTGACACGAACTGTCCTCCTCTTGACATGACATTGTTCTCGTGCGGTAGTGTATCGCTCTCACATGAGATCATCATCACTCTAAGATGAGAATTCCGAGTTAATATCTCTCGCTATATACAGTCAGCGTACCTAACTCTATCATCATCATCCTGCCTCCCTACTTTCTGATCTTCTACTGTCTCGTTAAAAACGCGTCATGTTCTTCCATATTTCTGATGTGACACACACGGCACAAATTCCTCGCTCTCTTCCAGACTGTCACACATAAAGAAGAAAATACAATCAGCTAAATTATACACTCTCTCGCAAGTTGAAGACATATGGTATTTTCCATACATACACACACACAGGGAAGGAATGATGATTAAGTCATAAATTATTTATGGTTGGAGGAGTGAAGAGGAAGAAAGTTAATCAAGTCTTTGTCATTACGCTCGTCTTCCTCACTTCATTGCTGTGATAAATGTACCCCGTCAAAACGTACTGAGCTACAGCCCTAATACAAACCTTATAATTTCAGAAATTGTCAATTCGCAAGTACTTATTTTCTACTTGGTACATTTTCCATGTATTCCTGTGCCAAGACAAGAAACCGACATAAAGGCATGCACATGTGTATCCTTTGGTTTCACACATCACAACATTCTATCTACTTTTTAGATTCGTACCCATTCTCTAATCTTCCATAATCTATTTTCTCTTTCCCACACACACACACACATACACACTTTCTTCAAGACAACAATCGTACACATAGTCGTGTAAGAAGATGAAAAATTTAATCTTCCAATAGGATTTTAACATGCACACGGTCATCTAAATACTCCCTGAGGGAGAGAGTAAGACATGAAGGGGGAAAGCTTTCTCCGAAACTTTTAGAAGATACAGAATTTTCAGAATTGCATATTCAACGAACCGAACAATACAGCCGACCATGTGTGACACAACACACATTTTTATACTTTGTATCAAATTCGTTTTGCATTTTTAGCACACAAAGCTTAACTCAGTGTGAGTTCCTTTCTCCTTTATCCTCCTCAGAAAGAAGTTCATATGCAAACACAGTGGAAGGAACATATATCCAGTATTATCGAACCCCACGGCCAAGTATTGAACTCCATTACACGTATTTCTTTTGGGTTGCATCTTTCTCGCACGAAATATTAATATTTTCTTCGTTTCATCGTCCAAGCAGATACACTCAAGTAAAATTTGCATTTGCACTCTTCAGTATTTTCATCATCAGATGAATGAATTCTGTCCTAGTTCCTCTCCTTCAGTCTTTTTCTGTTTTTTAAAGCCAACGAAATGAATTTTTTTACGTGTTCCACATCAAGGAATGAGAAGGAGAGAGAGACAGACAGACCCGGATCTTCTGTACCTTAGAGCAAATTTCATTTCCTCATTCAGCCAGCCCTCTCTTTCTCCGGTGTCCTTCCTTCCTTACTTCGCCCTTACACAGGATCTAATCTCTTTCGTCTGTCTCTGACAAGACTTCAAATACACAAAAATTCACTCGTTTTCTCTCCGTCCCAACAGCATTCAGTATCACGAGAAATCAGAAGGAATATCAGGATCAAAATCTTTCTTACCATCATCGTCACCTACCTCCAACGTATACAACATCTCATTTCATCATTTTCATGACACATTCAATTCATTTTTTCCACCCTTATCCATCTTCATTGAATTGTCCTGACAAGAGGGAACCGAATGAAATCTACTTCCCCTTGTTACTTTACTTTCATCTCAAATAAGTTGCAACATTACCTACAAGTTACGTACTACGTATGCAGCGAGATCCTTGCTTATATACTAC
>JAQGAB010000859.1:0-21156 GCA_034696565.1 Isotomurus graminis | reverse complement strand
ACATAAGAAACTTAAGCCACTACTATGCTACTCCTTCCGACCAAAACGACTCTCACAGTCACAGGTCTTCAGCATTACACTCCAATTATTTAATGGCAAAGAATAAACATTTTTACTGCATTGCTCCATCAACCCCAATAAATTGTCTCTCCTTTTATCACACAACCATAATATATATATAAATATACACACAAATACATATATAACATCCCCCGTCACTTCCTTTCACTCCTTTCTCTCTCACACTTAAGAATCAATTCTACTCAGTCACGTAAATGACACAACTGAATGTCTCTTTCACCATCTCATCCGCACACACAGACGCTTTCTAAAAAAACCGGATTCATTCCCACACACAAGTCTATTCACTACATCACAAGAACCTCCTTGTGTATCGCATTGTTATTTAATGACAGTCAAATTTTGAAAGTAGAGCTCTCATAACACACTCCGCTTTAACAGGAGGAAGGACGGAAAAGTATCATTTCTCCTTGTTCCGTTGTTAGTACATATAGGTGTGTGTGTGCTTCATTTTTTCTCAAGTATTATTTCAACCTAAAGTTTCTCCAGACTTGATATATATAATATATATGTATATATGAAGTCTGGAAAGACGCAGTTAGTTTTTCTCATCATTCCTCATTCCAAAGTTGTGTGAAGTGGAAGGGAAGAGACGTGGGTCTAATGGTGGTTCTTTGGAATGAGGATAAATTAACAAGATGAAGAGTATTTAAAGAAGAGTAGGATAAATTAGAGTTCTTACTTTTGTCTCGGCTTCCATGAGAGTAGTTCAGTTCCAAATGAAGATCAGTAATTTGCCAGAAATAACCTGGGAAAAATGGAACATACTTTAGCATCCTCAGTCACGGAGTGTCTGCTAAGTGGTTTCCTCTTATGAATACATTAAAGGTAGGAGAAAAACTCTGAATTTCTTCGCAAGCAACCCTTTCTTTCCTTCTCTAATAGAAGAAAGAAAGCACACAATATTATTTCGTCTTTCTCTAAAACTCATAAAAAGTAAACCCCGTTTCATTTAAACACGAAGGATGTAATCTGCTCCTCATGTTTTCATCCTTCATTTACATTGCTTTCTCCAACCAACCTGGAATATACACACATACCACTATTAATCGTCCTACCCGGCTTGACTCCCTCTCTTTCCCTCTGTCAGTTAGCGTTTCTCATCCTCCTCGACTGATTCATTCCCACATGCGAAACAACCGTAGTTTATGTATGTATATGTACAACCAAGATTAAAATTCATCCCAAGCCCGTGTACCCATGTTTATTTTACTTTACTCAATATGCTTCAATTGTCCCTTTCTCTCTGTGTCCTGGCACTGTGGATCAGCATCATCACATCATGGAACACTTGCTCCGTCCAACAGATGAGTGCACAAAATCTATTGCACACTAATTAGTTCTATCACCCTCATAGTCAATCCTGATAATCGAAACTTGTTCTGAGGTGCTATTAACTCCACCGACCGCGAGAGTCTATTCGACCGTCGACCTAAATAACTGATGGAATTGTGTGAGCTTCCACTGCCTTCCTACTTTCATAATACACTATCCACATCCTAAATTTACCCAACTCATAACTATTTGCGTACAACAATGGGGATGGACATTTCACGGAATAATGAGATCGTTCATTCTATAATAAAATCCAACCAAGCGGGCTATATACACTCGCTTTACTATAAACGGAAACAACGGAACGCTGCCCAGTCGTGAAAATTTATTTCTCCTGTCAATTTACAGCACCGGTTGCTTCCTCTGTGCAGCAGCCACTGAGGTCTTTATACAGAAGACTCCCTTTCTCTCATCGCCAGCATATAGTCCGTTTCATTTGAAGCTGAGTTTAAAATTTTATTTGCTAATAAGAAATTGGACAATTATTGTAGTTATTAAGGAAGCAATCTTGCTTGATGGTTAGGAATAAAATTGAGAGTCTCGTTAACTGGGTAGTTAGAGAGGTGGGGAGAGGAGAGGATGGTAAGAGAGTCATATTTTGTATCTGGAAGGAGGAGAAAGTGAGACAGGTAGTATGGGAGTAGAAGCTCCACAAGACATGTATAGTGTGTATATAAGGAAAAGATAACGGGGAGCAAAAATGGGTTGGGAATACGAAGAAGAAATGGTGGAGTCTTGCATAAGCCGCATAACCAATTAATGAGATAGTGTGAAGAGAACGGTAGTTAATTGCAATCATTTTTATGTGTCTGCCGAGAGTCGTTTCCTTCTATGAAGTTGCTTGATTCTTGGTCTCGAGGAACAGCGTCAGTCTCCGTTCTATTTTACACGCCATTTTGACGGTATCTCTCCCTCCTTTCTCCACACAATCCCCTGTCTTTCCTCAGGCTCTCTTTTAAACAATATGGAATTTGATCGTAAAATTTTATACGCATCAGGATGAGTGCCTTATTCACTCTGTGTCTGCTCTCGTGTAAAATGATGCAAAAATAACTATATATCCAAGAGGCGTGTGTGTCTCTGTGCACCGCAAGATGAGCAAGTCCATCCATGTATGATGAACCCTCGTTTAGCTACTTTCCTCCTTTCTCTCTCTCTCTTTACTTACACATCAAATCATCCTTCTTACAGGTAGTCTTTCCCCCTCCTTGTCAATAGGCGGAGAGCAAAGTCTTGTTAAGGAGAAGCAAGTTATTGTGATGCTTTCCCTCATCATCATGAAGTGGTGGCACACCAACAGTTTATGTGCTTCGAGAGCTGAGGCAATAAAAGTGACAGAGTTTTAAGATTGCTGAGGAGAGAAAAGACCATCGGAAGAAGTGTGTCGCCGTCTTTCCCAACAATGTTCCCTCGTCCTTAAAGTGGTTCTGCCGTAGCCAAAACCCATCCAAGCTGAAAATCACGCTTTCTCCTCTCCAAATCCATTCATACGAACGGCGAGAACACAATAAGAAAAGATCCATGGTAAACCTTGTTGAAGGCATCCACTGTATTAGCTTTATTGACTTTATTCCGCTCTCCGAATGAATGTTGACTAATCCCACATCTCCACTCATACGCCCGTGTGTCTCTCCCTAAACTACTTCTATGTACTCCTACTGGACGACTTCAAATATTGATATTCTTCGTACTCGCCTAATTAAATCAGTTGAAGGCACATGTGGGATTACAAAATTCAAAGAGCTTTCCTCCTTCCCTACTCTCTCTCTCTCCCTGTCTAATCTATTAAGGCTCTTAAATAAAAAACTACCTACCCTTTCTCTTTCAATCCCTTACGACCCTTTCATTCTCTTGCTAATTGCATTCTCCCCCGTATACCAAATGAAGAATCCTGAATCAAAAAATTACAACCACGGGGTCTCTACTTGAGGTATACACAGGCAGTCATCATTTAACAGGACGACAGGGCACAGAAGTCGGTCGAGAATTTTAAACTCTTCTCATCCGGAAAACCAACGTATTGTAACTTGTAGCACCGGGTTCCCCATGCAT
The DNA here is from genome assembly GCA_034696565.1 of Isotomurus graminis. Taxonomy (NCBI): domain Eukaryota; kingdom Metazoa; phylum Arthropoda; class Collembola; order Entomobryomorpha; family Isotomidae; genus Isotomurus; species Isotomurus graminis. Next base: position 17,688 of record JAQGAB010000859.1, on the reverse strand, counting down.
CTCTCTCCCTCCGTCTTTCTTATTTATATTTCAGAGACCTCACTCACGATATGATCATTGTGCTTATGAATACTAATTGAGTGGAGAGGAATAGGAAGCCCGTCTCACGACAACCTCCTCCACATCCACTTTCACTAGTTTCACTTTCTCACATGATTCTCGCCTTCTCCTGCCTCTTCCTTCCTCCAGAAACACACATATTCCTTCTAAAAGATGAAAGTGATCTCTAAAGAGAAGGAAGAGGGCTGCGAGTGCGTGACTGACAAAAAATTTTAATATTTCAATGCAAAACTATATCATTCCTTCCCATCAACAGACGTGTGAACATTTGAAAAATGATTCAACACATCTTCTTTATGGCTCTTAACTTTGAGGGATTGTAGTATTATTGCTCTCCCACATCATTGTATCTTCCTCAGGATATGTGGAGATGAAAAATTATATGTAATGCTTCTTGAACACTCAAGGGAGTCGTATACAATGTTTCATCTTTGTCATTTGAGGTGGAATTAGGATATGTCTGGAGTGCAATAATCGGTTGGTTGAAGTCTTTCTGCCTTCTTTTCCACTATGCAATTCTTCAACGAGACTTTGCAGCTCGTGTAACTCTCTCGTTTCTCTACTAAATGATTCCTTGGGTGATATTTTACCCCGAGAAACGAATGACTTTTACTTTCACGGTTCCTCCAATCCAACCGTATATATACTTCCATGCCTCACTATTTTACCAAGACGGACATGAGAGTCGGAAGAAGTTTAATTACACTGGGAGTTACGGGATAAAAATGGAGATTTGAAATAGGAAAGTTGAGTTCATGTCACGTTAGAAAAGTACCTTTGTGGCTTCGGCGTTTCTTGTCTAATTTTACTTTCTTTTATTGTCAGTCATTTCATTAATTAAGCCCCATATTTATTCTGGGGGCCTAGATAGTTGATGAACTCTTTTGAATTCACGACACGATTTCTCCTTCAATTAAGCCTATTAAACACCTACAAGGGTCGGAGGGATGTAACCTTTCAATATATTATTTTCCAAGTGTATAAGCCATTAGTCAAACAACCTCTTCATTATTATTATGTCGCTCTTACGAGTGGCGTGTGAGATCCTGTTGAGGACTTTTGCAAGAGGTCATTTCTGCAAATGTAAAGGAATGTCTTACCTCGTTTGGCCTCGGAAGCGTGCCATATCATCATGATCAGAAATGTAGAGTGAAAAACTCTCAACTCCCGGAGATTCATCGTGGTGGTGAGCCCTGGAAACAAAAGAAGCAGAGGATGAGTACGTTGTCTCCATATTATCCGCTGGTTTTGTTGTGCGGATGTAAGCCGGAGGGATGAGCAGTTTTTTGCACAGGTCTATTATCCTATACTCTATTCATTCTTGTTTGAAATTGAGCTTAGCCGTAGAACAAGAGGAATTAATTGACTATTGTTGCACACAGACAGACTGTCGTAATTCTTTAAGCTTGGACTGTGTGTCGCAGTAACGATATGTTGGAGGTATGAGAGATGAGGATTAAGTCAAACGAGACGAGAGTCGAATTTCTAATTTGACATGGATACATGTTTTGTGAAGGGGCGGAGAAAGTTTCATTACAAATCATCTGTGGCAGTCAAATTACATCTTTAGTTGAAACCCTTGAGCTTAGAGGAAATCAGCAGCAACAGTAGGCAAGGAAGGTTGATATATTCCACAGTGGAGTGACATGAGAGCCTTGTTTTGATGAAAATTAATGCTGGACCAAGTTTGGGATTAGAGGGAGGAATTGCTTCCCAGACTCTTTCTACACTCGAGGTGAGGATCTGTCCTGGATATTGGCTCAGACCTTCTTCTCCTTAGTATGCTTGCCTCGTGACTCGTAATATGACTCTCAACATATTTCCTCATTCATCCGATCAATCTCAATAAAATTTGTTCGGGAATCATGAGGATAAATCTACTCAAACTACTTTTGAATCCGCTCCAAAGAGGGTCCTAAATTCTTTGAAAGGTTCCAGAGGTCCATCTCAAAGGGCATTGTGTCTCAAGCCAAACCCAATGCGTTGTTGTACCCTGGCTTCCCCTTTTTTGATTCCACATCCGGTTTATTTCCAGCTACCTACCACTCTTTGAACTTGTTCCAGAAATGTCTCTACGTTTTATATTATTAGTGTTATTATTACGGGAATTTATTACCTCTTAATGCTCTCTTTGATCCTCTTTCACCAGCCTCTGTTTCTCCTACTTTTATATATTGGTAAAAGGATCTCTGCTACACACCCACACATACAACACCAACACACACACACAATCTCTCTCTCTCTCGCTTCCCCATCTGACAACTGACTCCATTTCTTCCTTAACTGAGTTACTACGTACTTTCTCACCTAACCAAAGTCTTTACGACCAAAGTAATGACATCATTCCGGAACCAAGTTTATATTTGTTCAAGTATTTTAAAAACCGGTAGAGAGTAACTTGATGTGAGTACAGTTCGTGCACATGTCAGGGGAATAATATACTCTGTGTCTGAAGGGACCTCAACTTTCATGATTTTCTCCACATACATCCAAGTCCCTAGGAGTATATAAACCATACAACCAACAATACCAACGGACCAGCTTTTGTTCCTACTTTTAAGTTCATTTAAAGTCCCAATTCACCAGAACAAAAAGTGTACAAGTCTTTCAGTTATTCAGTTGCCTTCATGTGTCTTTGGGTAGGACGAAGAATAAGGCAAGTCTGTTGAGCTTAATTTGCCCCGTTTGCTCCCTCAGCAGTGGAGATGTAACAAGGAGTTACACTTTTCTCAGATTTCTCTAGACACTAGAGGGGAAGAAATGTATATCAATAGTGAATGAAGGAGCCAGGGAAATTGAATGTGTACTAAAGCTGGTAAAAGTGAACATACATAATTAGATGCAAGCTGAGAAAGCAGTGAAAGTTTACCCTTCGGAGCTCATTCAAGACTCAAGTTGTTACTTAGAAAGTAACAAAGGTTTGTTTAAGTTATTAGGACAATAGATACTAGGACGTTGGGGGGTTTTTAAGGAAATGGCACCTGTGCTTTACGAGAGTAATCCATTATAGATTTATGGAATGAAAGAGTATAGTTCATAGAATTTACAGGAGCAAGCAGCAGACGGGGTTCTCTCTATATTGATTTTAGGAGTGAAGAAACAAGGATTTAATAGAAATATAGGGCACATATAAGATCGATCCTAGCTGAACGAATGTAATCTTCCCAATTGTACGGAACTCTTGCTCAGACTTCTGGGAGATGAGTGGCTCTTTTATGATGACACCTGACAGGAAGGATTCGTCCAACTTTTCTCCAAACTCTTCATCATCAGATACCATACTAATTTATGCATGCAGTGACGTCCAATGATCCAATGTACTTCTTTTCCTGCCATTCATATCTCTCCCGTATTTTTGCTCCCTCTCTCCCTGATACATTAAAGATTGGTCTGAAGATAACATCAGATGGACGAGACAAGAGACCTTCCAGCGAGAGACGACCCAAAACTCTAATTCCACACTCTGCCACTCTCATCTCCCGTGAAAGCGAGAGTTATGGTTTTTACTTCATTTGAGACCAACTGACGTGAATGGCATAGGCCAACTTCCAGGGTTAAAAACGAAGACGAATTTCCGAGGTGAAACAAGGCCTTGTCTTGTTTCTGGAAGTGAGGGAATCCCTAAGGAAGCCGTTCCAGGTGGTGGTGGACTACCTTGATGACATGATTAGCCTCCATCACATCACACTCAAGGTGTGAGATATGAGACGTGGCATATCTATAGCCTACTTCCCATTCTATTACAGAGGAGCAGGAGGAGCAGATTATTCGCTGAGAATGGTACGAAAGAGTGTTTGTGTGTGTGTGCAACATCCTGCATATAAAAGGTGATATTGTTTCAGACGAAGGGAAGAACAGAGAAAAAATTCTCGGGCGTGTCTGTGTGCAAATTTCTTATGTTTCGAACGACAACGGTGAAATATCCCTCGGAATGCTTTTGCTTTTTTACACAAGTAAAATCTCATCTGTAACAGAAATTCACTTGGGAAATCTTGTCCTGTAACTTCTCGATCGCCACTGACTTGAACTTCCATCACCGATTTTTTTCTTCCTTATACATTCAGTTCCTGTTGTTTCTCCGTGTGTACTGTTCCTTAACAACGAACCTTGTTCATCTTTCTTGGAGAATCCATCGCGAAGAAAGAAGAAGCCAAAGATCGGTTGGTTTCTGTTACGTGAAGAAGCTTTAGTATGAATCACTTTTTCCTCCTTTCTTTGATCTCCTTAATGCTCTAATCTTGCGTTCTTTTCATCTCTGTTTCAACAAAATAATGTCCTGTCTCCCTCTTCTAGAAAAAGAATACTTGAGACGTTTGTCATTGGATCACTCTGTGATGGACGCTCGCAGTCGAGACGGTTCCAACTAACATTTGGCGTAGAGCTCCTTGACTTTTTGTCTGTAAACCGATCAGATAAATGCCGTCTCCGGATAAACCTCCCATATGCCTTCCACTTATACTTAATTCATCGGAGGAGAAAGCTGAAAGCCAAGACGGCTTCCGGAACCTCAGAGAATAGTCAAAAAGTACATAAACCTCATTAAAAATTGGAAGCCACCATCAATATCTAAACATTGTTGAAACTAGAGAGCACAAGAATCCACAAAAACTCTTTTGGCTCTCTCATTCATCTTTACGTTGTAGTACTTGATTAAATTTTCAGGGAAAGGTATACATACATAAGGCCGTGTGTGCCAGGGTGTTCCCGTGTCCTCCGAAAACATAGAAAACCGAGTCAAATCAATAACTACTTAAGAGATGTGTCTCAATTATGATGAAAGTTATGAATAATTGAACAAATACAGAGTGACACGAAGTGGTTTTGTTGTTAGCATAATGGCTTTAAGCAGGGAGGGAAAAGTAATGTATCATAATCCAGATCCCATTTGGTGTCCTTTTTCCTCAAAGCTACAATAGGAAATACAAGGAGGATTAAGTAGAGAGCCATTAAAGAGGGTTGAGTGGGCTGGCTTTCACCTTAGAAAGATTAAATCACTGCAGAGTAGAGTGCAGCGGGGTCATTAATTGAGTGCTGTTCCTGCAAACGAGGTATCTATCAGTCCGGGAACTCTCGTGTGTCACTCCAGAGAAAATTCTTACGTTGGAATGAATATTTAAAAATGGAAGGCAAACGAGGCTAAAAGTGTGAAAGGAAAGAAAGAAAGAAAGCAACAGAAATGGGGGTGAGAGTAAAGGCAGAATTTATGATTCAATTTGCACATCGGAGTTTTTTTCATATATCCTGGGTACTCTGTCTTCATCTGCATTGCAAATGCTTTTCTTTTGTCTCAAGGCAAAAATGTCTCTGTGGATCCCCAAAGAATCCTTTTCTCACATCGTCTCATTATGGGCATCACCATTCATCACACTACTTTTTACGAATTTCCCATCCACACTCACTTTCTCTCCGGCATGACTTGGCACTCACTTTTAGTAGACTCTTCTTCTCCCAAACATCTCCAGCCCACTTATCTCCACCATACTGTCGTCAATACGCAGAATTCCTCTCACCGTGACATCTTGTTAGACTACCACTTTCACAACAGGTACGAAACAACAGTCCCTCTCTCACTTTTTGTGTCTCTCACTTTTATATATTCCACACCAACCATATATAATCTATTCAGCACACCTCTACACACAATGACTCTTATTACATAAACCTTCCTCATTCTTCCTCTCAAAGATAATTCCTTTTTTCCTCTCTAACGAGACTTCAGCCAGACAGAACAAGAAATGTAACCACCTCTCAAACCATTTAGCCTCCTCTCCGAATCTCACGCTGAGGTTGCGTTTCTCCTGAGATAAAATCAAAAGCCTAATAACCGTAAAATTTGGTTTCCGAACGTACAAAACAGCTGAGCTATCGAGAGTCTTAAGTCTATTACCACTGTGATGGAGTCATTTATGTAAGATCAACTCTTTATCACCCCTTTCACCACAGCCTCAGACGAACACGTCCACAACTAACACCATCCCAGCAACTCTTTCTTTGACTTTCTCTCCCATACAAATTTGTGTGGAGTGCACGTTAAAATTCATTGCCATTGCCAGGAGAAAATGTTCTTTCTCCTCGAAAAGGAAACTCCAATTGTATTCCGCTCAAAAAGATATCTCTCATAATATTATACTTGTAATAATAAGGAAGGAAGGAGGGGGAGAATGCTACGAAATCCGAATAAATGTAAGACTACTTGTTAGACTTTTTACTGATCCATTCATCATGAAGGAATACATCCTTAGAGAACAATTTCATCTTCACTTGTGAAGATATGAATTTGAAATTATAATCTCACCTTCTTCTTATTCCACCTTCCCGAAATCTACTTACACATCCTCCTTTCTCCTACCTAACTATGGGAATCTCTCGTCCCAGACTATATCATCCCTTCTATTGCGTCTTATATACAGGGCTATGGTTGCCAGACACAAACACATAAGATACGTCAGAGTTCGAATGAATTGAAATGAATTACTTCATAAAACATTGGTGGAAAATTTTTATGACGGTAATATCTCTCGGTTGAGAGTGCACCTTTTACTCTCACGCAAAAAACTTGGAAGGAAAAGTTAATCACTGGGTGGATAATAGTCACCTGCCTAAGCATTACACCGGTCTCCTCAACCCTCGGCTACCATTACTCCGGGTCTATTTTACACGGTTGGTCAACAAAGGGAGACATCCATAACTCAATGGTAGCTACACGAGGGATATATAAGGTCGTGTGCTGTATACTTTTCTCCTGCTTTCACACTATCCCAGATATCCAAGTTTTACTAAAACTCTGAGCAAAGAGTACAAATAGACAAGTAACAACACAAGTCAATGTTCCATGCGGGTTGTTCCTTCTCTCATCATGATGATAGTCGACTGTGTCGTGCACACAGACCACAGGATCCCTACCCACAACTACACGGCATTAAATGTGTACTCATATAACTGATAATTTGAAAGCAACCAAACCCACACACACACATCCCGAACATCTTTCTTTCGTGTTGCGTGAGTCTCCCTGCCCACTTGCCCTCTCAGTTGCATGATTCTACACTAGAAGATGTTCATAAATACTTCCTCTTTATTGTTCCTTCTCAACGAGAACAAAACGACTCCCGAAGTAATGAACTAATTATGATGCACAGGGAATAGCTCTTACAAAATATACATTTTTATGCTCTATGAAGCAACTAGAGAGACTAGAGAGGCTCATCAGACCAAACCACAGGCCACATAGAGGTACGATCTGAGAAGTGGCTGAGAGTTAAAGGTAGCCACCACAGCCTTCACGAATATGTGGCCAGAGTATGTAACTTTCCCTGAGATGTAATTTAAAGTTGGATTGGCCTGGCGTGCATGCATAGAAAGTGAGGGAGATGATTTACCTGAGGCAGAATAAGTCCTCTGATTCCAGACCAACACTCGCTTCTGCTTCTGCTATTGTAGTTCAGTCAAGAGAACCGGAAATGCTGGTAGTCCGTTGTGCCATAAAAGTATCCGGTGGAGTGTGCACGTGACTGGAGGAATTTGTGTCAATCGAACGGTGGAACTACCACTGGTGAAATGAGCAAAGCATGCCTTGAGTCATGTTTATTTATCAAGAAGAAGAGTGTAGGACGAAGAGACGTGTGCACTGCTCTTGCTTCTCGTGTGAAGGAAGTCACAGTGAAAGTATTGAGTCAAGCAAAGCATATGAAAGTTCCTGAGACACTCAAATGCTGGGAGGAACCAGTTTAGCGGTTATAAACACGAGAATTAGGGTTAAGTTATTCTCTCACCGTTCTGTTTTGGCAACTAGATGATATTTTGGCAAGTGTGGCTCATGGAGTAACTCTGTCCTGTGTCCCGCTGTTTCAACCAGCCACGAGAACATTTATGCATATTGTATGCGTGCACGGAAGAAACTGGATGATTTTGAGGATCCAAATGGACAAAATGTGAGTCAGGGTTTTATCTGAGACACAATTCCAAGCACAACTTCTCTCCTTGCGCACAAACTCCTTTCTCCAGCCAGACCCGAAGTAGTCTCTACTTTTGTATCTTTCTCACTCTCGAAATTGGCTATCCTGCCTGCATGTCCAAACGATGTGCAGGGAGGGACAGAGCCGTAGTGAGTGAAAGCTCTGCCAATCTCCATCGCCACTTTCACTCGCCCTGATCACTCCACACACGCTGATCAGGGACTCTCCGTCTTGATCCTCGACCACAAAATAAGTGACTTACGACTTTGTTCTTCCCTCTCACATGTAATGATGATTACTGTTGCAAATGTGGATGTTCTACTGCGCTGGGCCCTTCCAGGGTGTGGCTTAAACCAGCAGAGTCGTGACGCTTCGGATTTCTTTACATAACTCCATAACACTGAGTCTTCTGAGGTTGCTACTTTCCCCCGTCTCTCTCTTTCTCCCGTTGCATAAATGCACTCTACTCCACTCACCACCACCACCACCGCTACATACACTTTCTCCAGCAGAAAGAGAAAAGAAATGGGAACATGATCTCGAATGAGAATCCCACAAGGAGAAAAACAAGAAGAATAGGAAGGAGATGAATATTTCCTGTCTTTAGGCTACTCTCCCGTCTTCATAATCAATTTGCTCTCCAAGGCCTTCTTTCACCAAGACTTCCTCATGAAATTCCTACGTCTCACTCACTCCCATCCTCAGCACAAATTTTCAATTTCTTTCTAAAAAAATAGACCTCTCTCTCTCTCTCGATGGATATTCTCCAATTTCTATCAAGAACATATTGCTCTGCTGCCCAAGGAGTTTCAATTCTCTTCGATACCTTTCATCCACTTCACCCGTCTCATGCACCTTCCTTCCCACTTCAAAGGATCTCAACGCTCTAAACTACACCACTGTGATACATCATACCACCTTTTCCCACGTGGAAATTACCTTTCCCCTTAAACTCATTGCTAAACCGGTACTTCTCTTGAACTTTACCCATTTTTTGATTCCAGACTTTCCTAACTACACACGGCTAAGTTTCACAAACCCTATAACTCTCTTTGTACACTTCACCTTAGGAACTCACACCATAACCTCCTCATCCAGACTCTCTCAGTATGACTCTCGTACTAAAGCAGAGTGATTAATTGATGAAATTTATTATGCTCAGCCTACTCGATTATCCCTCTCCGTCTAAAAAAATACCCCATTAGCTTCGAGAGACAATCTAATATTGAACTTCTCGGTATACACAAGCATCCACATTCCACATGGGTTATGTGACAGACGGGAGTAATTTGTATTGACACTGCTCCAAGCAAACGACATCATTGGGCAAGTGATTGTGGCAATGCGGAAGTACATACATGAGTTGGGCAAGACTGAGTATTGACTCAAGGAGGATTCAATATTGTCAGGTGCAAAAAGATCAATTCCGCATTACTACGTAGGGTCTTGATCCAATAAGCCCGAGGAGAGGGCAAGTTCATCCCCCTCCGACACACAGTCTCGGAATATGAAAAGATTTTGATTTGATTTGAAAGTGTGATACACTGCGTGAGATATTTCGTGATTGACTCGGATTTAAATTGCATTGGACAGCTCCCAAGAATGATTCAGGTTTTATGGGACAATTCCGAATGTGTAAGAAGTAGTAGTGATTTTGTCAGCAGTTTTTACACTGAAGGTGTCATATCGAGGAATATCTTTTGTTCGGACATTTTTCAGAGTTTTGGGAGAGTGTGTGTGGGACTCTGCAGATGTAGACCAACTAGTGACTGGAGAAACTCTTGCTTGTGTAATAATAATGTAGTGCGGTTGAAAGTTGTCATGTGTGGGAAGTTGTTTAGGCGAGACGAGAGTGTGTGGAGTAGCGGACGACAGGAAATCTTTCTAGTAAAAGTAGCGAGAGTCCTTAACAGGAACTTAAGTGAAGAAGAGAGAGTTCAACCTGATATATCTCTCGATTGCACTCAATGAAGTCCATTAAAGAGGACATTACCTATTACGTAGATGTTTTCATGGGTGCCATGGAGAGGTGGAGAAATACGGTTACGACCTCAGACCACTCAATATCTCTCTGTTGTCTCAGGAACCCCTTTCTTTCCTCTCATTTATTTTACTCCGGCCACTTACTTATTTGCTCGCTTCGATGACTCCTTGGTGTGAAGAAATCCGTGGGTACAAAATAACGGGACCTCTGAAGAACAACCTCCTTCTTCCTAGAGCACCGTGTTCTACAATCTACCAAGAAACTCACACACCTCTCCACATGTACACCTCCTTATTCCCCCCACCCTATACACATATATCTATATGCACATTTCACAATCGATTCCACAACTAAAATTGATTTCAGATCTATGGCTTCGTCTTCTTCCTCAACAACAGTTTCATTCTAATCTAATTTGTCCACAGTCAAGTCCATCCTCCGTGACAGAGAGAAAACACCGAAAAATGTAAAGACAACATTCCTCCACCTTCATGTGAAATTATTTCTGCCGATCAAACATGTATAAACCTATCCTCCCACTTTTTCACAACCATCATTCCAGTGAATACCATCAGAACCTTCATTTACCCAACGAAATTGTCTCCTATAATCTCATTACCACTTTCAGAAGAGTGTAGCTTAAGTGAAAGCATTTCAAGGGGACGTGGGAAAACAATATTTTCTTGTGCAACTAGAAGAACACTAACCACCAGCCTATACATGAAGCACAACCACTGTAAATTGATTGATTAGATGGATAATGGTAGTAGCAGTGGTGGTAGGCAAGCAATAGGCTTCATAAAGTAAGTAGTAGAAGCCCTAGCACAATTTCTCTACATCTCCGTGCATTCTCATTCCATTAGAGAAACCTGTGTAAGGTCTTTCATTTTGCAATAAACTTCACTCTAGCGTCATCCACTCGTCGAACTTGGAGTGTATGGTGAGAGGTGAACATGATTTACTTCGTGAGCTGTGACTTTAATTAGAGAACGGTCTTGTTTAATTGGACAGGGTTCGGGTGATTAAAAATCCATAACCTTAAGTCGATTTGGGAAAAATTTACTTTCTTTATTCTCACTCTAGACCACTCGTTGATTCGGGAAACATTATTGCAATTACATGCGGAATAGTGAAGACCTTTGTAGCCAACCTGTTTTCCATTTATTATCGCTTCTCGCTTTCCCTCTTTCTCTTTCTCCACAAACTAAGCTGGAACTCTTCTTGGTCTTCTGTGTTGCTTGTTTAAGCACAAAAAGCTGTCTGCTGTGCTGACACACACAGGAGAGTCCGTGGCTATGAATGTGAGTGTGTGTGAATAGTTTGGTACAACAAGACTTTGTGCAAAGTATACAATGTGTAAATGCTTATACAGCTTTCGTAGCTCTTGTTCTCAGAATATATACGCGTTGCTGCTGCTCCCATTTCCCATATTACTCGGTCTCTAGAGATCCTCCCGCATTCAAGTTCCAGTCTTTAATCTTCTCGTAGATTAAACAAATTGTACATCAGATCAATTCGAAATTGCAAGGCTGAGTCTATCGACTGAGTTCTTTAATCAAATCTAAATATAGTGTTTTGTATACCAGACCATGAATTAAGTCAATGTACGGGAGAACATTCAATCTGGATTCACGTGAAATGAATTGGCAACTCTTCAATCTTATTTTGTTTCGCCCAGCACAACTTGTAGGAATGCACAAATACACAAACACATGGAGAGATGAAAGGACCTCAAGAATTAAAAAAATCAAAAGATTCTAAAATTCCCCGAGTACTTTGTGTCTAGGGGAGAGAGAAAGGAAGAAGGGTGGGCACCATTGGAATGTGTTTCATTATTATTGTACCTTCTCAACAAGACTCTTGAGGCTGAGTAAGCACATACAATGAAGAGAAGTGTTAGCCACGTGCAAACTTTTACCCTTAAGTAAGTTAACACATGACACGGAGGAAAAAGTGTGTATAGAGGAACCAGTTAGGTGCTTCATTTCACTTGAAAGGGACTCAAATCATGATCAGGAACCTGCGACCGGTGAAAGGTTCAGCAACTTAGTGTTTAGTGAAATGGTGGTGTGTGGTAAGTAAATGAGCTTTCTTTGGTGCAACAAACTTTGTGACGAAAGTTGTTCCATCGTAGTAGTGATCATCAGTATTGGTTGGTTTTGTTGCGAGGTTGCAGATGTACAGGGAATGTGGGGACAGTGAGTGAAAGCATAAAAATTGAGCCCATCCACCACACAGAGAGGTCAAGATGTGTAGCCAAGAAGCCGTTTTGAAAGTGGGAGAAAAGTCGTTGGAGTGAGCAAATTCAGCGGAAATTGTAGTGCACTCAGATAATGGAAGGAGATAGGTCGCCGGGAATATGTACATATCTTTATCTATTTACAGGACAGAGACGACGACTTCTGGACAGACTTTTTCCAGAGAAAGTGAAAAACTCTGCGTTGCAAGAATTCTCCCACACTCCACAAAATCACATACAAAACATAAACCTGTACTGATTCTGACATTTCTCCTTGATCCAACTTCCTGCGACCCGTTGCTCAACTCAAATCTCTAGAAAGATCAACTCTGGCACACATACAACCAAAACTATTCTTCATTGTAAGAGCACTCAGACAAAAGCGTCCTTTTCCCCACTTACCACCTACAAGACAAATTCCTCTACCATTAACAACCATCTCCCAAAAATGATCTTTAATATGAATGAAACAAGGCTTTTATCCTTTTGCTCTCTCTCTCCCGTATATTTATTTATACACACGCACGCCTCCAATAATTCCCTACAGACAGACTTTCATCTCTCCCCTCCGGAAGATTTGGGCTATCGATACGACCCGCGTTGTCTATCCACAAGGCTTATTGTGTATTTTATCTCGCTTTCACTAGATTGTCATCCGCCCACTCTCCAGATCTCCTCCACCTTTCCTCAATATCTTAATAGGTGCAGAATTTGTAATGAACACATCTCGAAGGTAAATTGGGGAAGCTGAGAGATCGATTGATCACTTGAGTCACGGCGACGGAAGCGAGACAAGAAATAATTGGGTTTGTCAGATTTCGTTATCGTCTTGTCACGTCACTGTCCTTCAGTCATTTTTCCCGTAGCCAAAAACCTACTTCTCATTTATTATTCCATCTTCTCAACTACTTTCAGATTTTGGAGAAAGTCTCCTCTTCTTCCATATGAGAGAAATGATGTGCGAGCATAAAGTTATTAATTTCAATTAACCACACCTCGCTTCCTACCCGTCGCATGAAACAGCCAAAAATTATTTTTCCATGTTTAGGCCTACGCTGAATATTTTCAGAGACTAAAACCGTCATCGTGTCTGTCTCCAAAGTGAAAAAGAATACTTTCACATCACCATACACTAAAAGTGCTTTTAAGAAATCACTCGAATAGAAAAAGACCTACAAAAACGGTAAACTTTTCAAATTTTTTTGTGCAAACACAACGTACCCTGAGAATTGAACAAGAAACTGATACATGCATCTCCGCTCTGTTCTCCATTAGTTTGCTGAATTCGAATGGAACTCAAGTTCTCAAGTTTCTGGAGCAAAAAGGGAAAGCAAAAGTCGTTGTCGTATTCCTTTCTCTCTTCATTCAAGAAGTCTTCAGTCGTTTCATTTGTAAACAGCCAACAACATGACCGTAAAACATGGAGAAAGCAGGTTCCAAAAGCTTGTTAGAGTTGTTGCATCTCCCCGCTCTGTTTTTCTCCCAAAGAAGTCTTTTTACTGTCTCAAGAATCTCCTGGTAATCCTAATTTAGAAAACGACTTTCCAATTTCTTGCTGTCCACAAAGTTTGGTTTATTAGTGTTCAAGGTAAGCTTCCATCCCTTCATTAAACGAGATTTATAGAGTGGCCTGCAAATGCACTCTGCCATGGTGTTTACTCTCTTCTCGTAAGGCGTCCGACCTCTTAAACCTTCAGGCCAAGATTTACTAACTCTTTTCTTTCTTTCTCCCGGAGAGCGAAAAAGGTTTTGGGAATTGCGAAAGGGTAAGTGTTGAATCATTACAAGGAGTAAGTGACAAATAGAAGTTGAAGCATTTGAAGCGAACAATATAAAGACAAATAGGAGAGTCCGTACATACATACATAGATATACATGTAGGCGGTTGGAAGTAATAAAATCATGGGAAGGGTAATCCCGAGGAGTGTGAACGATGGAACTAGATGAGTATGACTTGTGTTTATAGAAAGAGAGTCTCGAGAAACAGACTGAAAGCTCACACAAGATATTTTGAAACGTGTTCGAGTGATGTGACGGAGACTTCACATTCGGAATGCTGAGGAGATAGAAAGAGCGATGCATTTGGTCCATATGTCTGCCTCGATAGATGGATGTTGTGCAATCCAACTTGACATGGAGGAGATTCACTGACTGTGGGCATCAACAGTGCAGTAGCCACACTGGAAACCAACTAAATATTCCCGAGAAAGTTGCCCTCTCCACTGGTCCCACATAAAAATCCTTTCTCAGATAAAAACAATACTTTGATTGAATGGATGAAACGTGTTTGAAATGTCCAAGTAATAACACGAGCCTTCTTCCATTTCACGTCTTGTACTTCATTTTCCCGGAGAGCAACACACACGGATTCCCTGTCTTCGGATACAACTCGACCCTCAGAAAGGAACCTGTCAAGTAACAGCCTCAAACTATTTTTCAGATGAATTCCTCTCATCAGTTTGATTTGAGTTGTTTTTATCCACCACCAAAAGTCATGATGATGATAGACTTCTTTACGCTGACCTAGGCAGTTTCTGCATGTTCAAAACTATACTTTCACCCTCTCCCCACTCTCACATGTATTTAGCACTGGTGAAACATTTCTGATTATCCCGATAGAGCACAAGAGATTTGCCTCGCCTGTGCGAGAGAAGCTTAACTTCAGATTGAAAAGTACTCTCCAGCCAAAGTAATAGGATGTGGGAAAGCCAGAGTTTTTTCTGCAGTGATTGAAGTTATGTGGTCAAGCACAACATGTGTGCTGGTGGTCAGAAGCCAGTTCGATCAAAATACACGAGCGATTACATGGTCAGTTAGCATCTTTCTGGGAAATGGAAGTGTAGAGATGAGGAAAGCATGAGACTTGGAGAAAGACATAAATTCATATTTTTCGAAGCGAGTTGACCAAAGGAAGAGAGATTCGTGTCAGAAACAGTTAGGTGGGATGTGTCTCTCCGAGATATTTGAGAAAGGAGCAGCAAGCCAGCGGTGTTATATGTAGTGATGAGCCTCTGAGACGAACGCTACTAAGGCTGATTTGCAGAGAAAATTACAAAATCTTATATCCGTAGCTGGAAAAATTCATTTTCGTTTTCCATTACCTCGATAGAGAACTTTTAATGCTGGTGGAGTTAGTAACCAAACGGAAGAGATTCTTTTCTCTCATCCTTCCCTACTTTTTGTCTTGACAAGTTGGAAACTGACAGTGTGGCAGAATTCTAGCTCCAGGACTCAAGAAGCTCATGAGCCAACAACATTCCATTTTTGAAGGAACGCAATTACTTTCCCTAACAGCGTAAATATACACACTACACAACAAAGAGAAAAAATATTACATTGTTCGAGACGGAAAGTCTTATCCCGTCCAACAAGCGAGCGAGTCAGGTTGTTGGATGGTTTGAAGTTTTAAGGCTTAAAGATTTGTGTGCTTAAGGGTTCCCTGACGTGACAGAAAGAGCGACTGGCTGCACTGCAGTAAGTAATCTTATAGAAACAAACAACTAAGTAACCATCCAAGCTGTTCATTCTCCTCTGATGAAAAAGAAATACTGTTACAGACACAAATAGACTCATGATTTCTTTTAATAAACTTTCTTAAGGAGGAATCGCCAATCTCCAGAGGAAACGAGAGAATGCCCAACAAAAAATACATGTGTAATCATTTTCTACCAGAGAAAGTGAGTCGAATCTGAAACACATACACACAAGTTGGGCTCCATAATTGCTTCCAGTCCATCCCTTCCTCCTTTGTTTCCACACATAAAAACTTTCACCTCCGATTCATATATATTGTAATTACATCACGCCTTCACTGGATCAACATTACTGTTTTCTTAACTACTCCGCATTTCTCCTCTGACCCCAACTAACCAACAACACCCTCACTATCCTCTGTATTCAATCTACAACTTTGCCGACAGTCAATCTTCTCCTCCTAATTGAAATCGGCAATACAATTCTGATCTTCATCACCTCGAGCACCAACTCAACTAAACACAACTCTCCAACTACACGTGTTCTTCTAAAGCAGAGATGCCCACTATGAAACGCTTCCTCGCACAATATTAGGTTTCTCTCCGTTTCCTTTCTCTCCTTCCTCTCAATCAACCGTCTCAATTTACTACCCAAACTAGCTACTTTTCCAAAACTATTCTTCTTCTACCCGTCTACTTCCGTGTACCCTTATATATTCCTCCCACTTTTAAATGGAAATCGATTTCAGCTCACTAACACCAACAAATTCATCTTTCCATTCAACCTCTTTGCATTCTCCCTTTCTCTCCCTTCGTATATATCCCATTACACTGTAACCCTATCCTTACTAAAACAGACCTTTCCCACTCTAAAAAGCTTTGTCAACTTGACCTGCTCTTTATTTATTCCCTTCTCCATACTCCTAAGGTATGTACACACCCTTTGTTGTTGTACATACTCATTAACGCCCTTAATGAGCTCAACTAAGTTAGCTGCAGCTCCAAAAAGACTCGGGAACGAGTATAGAACGGAGGAGGAGGAGGTGTGAGACCGTTCTTGTTGATGCTGAAGAACCACAACACACAACGCGAATAACACTCGAGTAGGGAAAAGCTTCTTGAGAAAAAAGTAATTAGTGAAGCAACAAGGAATAAGATGTGGATGAAGGTGACAGTCTAGTGGGAAAGCGACGCTGGGATTCTTATTTCCTCCAGCAGTTATTGCTTTGTATCTCCTCACACACAATTCGTATTCTTATAATGTGTGTGTGTATGTCATCCCGTGGTGTTGACTTACCTTATTATTATCCGACATCACGTGCGATAGACTAAGGATGAGTTAATGAGCTCATTTTTATCACAGCAGCGTCAGAGAGAAAGCTGACTGGAAAACCATTGCACATCTACTTATCCTTATTTCCCCGTTTACCCTACTTTTTCTAAAGTGTCAGAAAACACTTTCTTTCCTTGTGTTCGTTAGTTCCTCTCCTCATAATCTTCATACGAGTAGGTTTGACTAATGTGTAAATCTGTGAAGTTGCATTTGTTGATGTCCAATGAAGCAGCTTACACGAACTGTATTTACTTGCAGCTTCTAACTGAGGTGACACAAATTCCAGTTACGCATGCATCATGAGCAATATTAGATTTTCGATGAAATAACGTTCGGAATTAATTGGGGAGTGAAGGTATAGAAGGGAGAGGATCAAGTGTGTTCAATTCCCAGAAGTGGATATGGGGCTCGTATGTGGATAGTTAGAGCGATTAAATTCTACTCACCGAGAGGCAGTATTTGCAGAATAACTAATGCGCTTCTCTGATGAGACAGAGAAGGTTTTGAAAGGTGTGATCGTGACAGGTACAACTTTGTTCGTGATTGCAATGATGAAGACTTGGAAGGATGCTACACACCTCACACACAAGATGCAGACAAAGCCGTGTGGAAGAAGAGATGTGTTCAAAGAAATCGCATTGCGG
>JAQGAB010000858.1:0-21156 GCA_034696565.1 Isotomurus graminis | reverse complement strand
AAACCCAGCATGGGGAGAAACCCTGACAAGGTTTATTAAGTTAAGGGTCAAAGGTCACATTTTTCTAAAAAATGTTTATTTTGGCTTTAAGCGTCTTAAGAGGTTCCATTGTCAGTACATTTGGTTTTTGGGAGGGCCTTGGGGTTCGTCTTTCAAGTGGTGTGTTTAGGTTTTTGGGAGGGCCTTGGGGTTCGTCTTTCAAGTGGTGTGTTTAAAAAGCAGAGTGTTGTAGTGACGTGCTGGTAGTAAGCAGATTACATCCGTTAATCTGTCTGTAGTTTGAATAAAAATGGCAGGTTTTGTGATACAAATGCAATAAGTTTATATACGAATCAGTAAAATATGTCCACGAATTACTCTTTCATGATGAACCCACAAAGAGCGCCGCATTGTTCTAAAGTTAAACTATTGTTGATTCCTTCAATATTTCAATTCACTAGATGACGCTTTGTTGCTCGAGACTCGCCGCATTGCCACTTGAATATTCCACTTGTGCATTAAACACCTTTAACTCTCTTTCAGTATCGGAGTGCGTGGCTTATGCCAGTTGAAAGTAATCTCTACAGACATTCTTCTGAAATAAAAGTTAAGTAACACACGCACATGAGGTCAATTAAAGGTTATCCCGAGTACTTGGTGATCCTGAATACACTCATTTACCGCTTAGGGGTTATCGCACGTTTGTGACCTTCCACAGTAATTGGAGGAAGAGTTACAAGTATTACAACTGCAACTTAAGTGTCAGAGCCTTTATTCATTCGTTCTGCCAGTTTCGTGTGTACTGGTGTTCCATAATAATGAACTGATAAGAAGTTTAAAAGAGAATTAAAACTATTGTGAGAGATGTGGGCATCCTTAAACCACTCCCAGCAACTTCAGGGGGTCATATCTGTTCATTCTCATTCAAATGCCTGTCGTAACAAACAGACCAGAGTCGGCTCTACAGTAGCAAATGCAGCGACTTTTTAGTTCCATGAGTCTTACTGAAAGAGGAGTACTGCTTATTCCAGGATATTAATCAACTAAACCATCTTCACTTTACATTTAATTTAAAACAGTCAAATACTACAGAATGGCGTCGTGTGCCACGGTCGGCTTCAGATTCCAGATCGACATTGATAGCGCGATCGTCGCGCGTTTGGTGGGGGTAAAGTAAACGAATGAGTTGAGTAAAATATCGAGGAAGTTTTGGCAAGTGGGGACGTCGCAGTTACCATTGGGGAAGAGGGTGTGGCTATCCTCTTAAATTCCTCTCAAGAGTCTGAAGTACATTTATATTTCTTCAAAAAATATGGAATTGATTCGTTAGACGGTGTAGTCTGCCCAAGACTTAAGAAGAACTTTGATGTATTTGTAGTGCAGTTCAAAACCACACCCTCACTGTCCCACACATGTTTATGAGTCGCATTATCATTAAATCGATTGTTAAGGAATTAAAACCTCATCATGATAGGATTTCGACATCATATGAAGGATTAAAGATGAATCCGGCAGAGAATAGTCTGGTGGCTTTAGGTGATTTGTGTGAGGTTGTGTCTCGTGGATATTCCAGGAGTAAAGTCGCAGTGTAGATTTTACAATAGGGGTTGTAGAAGATGCTGGAAACTATCCCTGATGAACGTTCGAGAGCGTCGCAGCACTCATAGTAGTAACGATTAGACTAATGATTAACATCTTCCTAATGTTCATCCTGCGGTAGGGGTTTAGTTGAAGTCATAAGTGGGGGAGATGCTGAAAGGATTGGATGAATGGAGATCTGAAGAAATGCTGGACCTGGAATCATTGTTCTCCGGTATCTTTTGGAAGTCCCCAAGAGATTTGTTTTGCTGTAAAAGACGGAAAGGCTTTCAGGATTGAAATCTGCTGACCTGAAACAATTCCAGCCTCAGCGTTTATGCAAAAGAATCATTCCAGCCTCTGCAGAGGATTCTGGAACCTTACTGCCGACTTGTAGAACAATCCTAAGTGATTAATCCACTTTGTAAGACTTTCGAGGATCCTGAAGATGTTCGGAGGAATCCTGAACTACCGTGACGAGCCGCGTGGCCGAGACGGAGGACCGCGTCATCGCAGAGGTCGAATCTGACTTTCCCCAACCTGCAAGGAAGTTGTAATTGGAATGTCCATCGTCGGTGGATCCATTCTGCTGATCTTTGACACGTGGTTTCTGTTCAAGGACAGTTTCTCAGAGTACTGACCACCCCCACTCTCCCTTAATCTAATTCTATGTCTTCAATGAATGCCTGCGACTTACTGAATGTCTGTGAGGTTATAAATAAATACATTGGAGCAACTGCACAGAACATAGAAGAGATTAGATAGAATATGAACAGGATTTTTTATTTTTATCAATAATTTGAATACTACAGATGACATCCTTTTAATTATAGTGAGAGTAAGTTTAATTGAGACTGTAGAGACGTTAATGAGTTCCGGAGAGTACGGAGGACGTGACTAACGGTTGTGGCATAGTCATTTACCTTCTTATTGAGTTTTGTATACAAGATTGAAAGGTTTGTTATTGGTTGGAGGCTGTGAGAAATTGGACATAATCATTGAGAGTTAACTCCTCCCCTCCAGACATCATCTCATGGAACAAAATGCCCGGGACATGCAACAGCTGCTCCTCCTCCATCGACAGCTGACACATTTCCGCCTCAAGTTCCGCAATCTCCTTTTTCTCCTTCATCTTCTTCTCCAAGACATCGATTTCAGCATACAGTTCACTTAACCGTGTTTCGTCAGAGATCTACAATAGAACACCCCATCAGTCCTACACATCTGTGACCTTTAATCGTACGTGACCTTCGTTTAAGTACTTCAATTGTACCTCTGGAAGTTTTGACGCAGAATCTCCTATTGCCCCGATAACTTCTTCGTCTTTCCCGGGGTTCGCCTCATCTTTCCCGCCGTTCTTGTCAGCATCCTCAACTCTCTTCAACCACCCCTCCTTCAACTTGATGTCCAGTTGAAGCACGTTCGTCTCCTCCACCAGACCATCCGCGTCCTTTAAAGACACCCCACAAATTAGGACTCATCCCCCTCATTCAATATTAATTGTTCTCTTACCTCAAGACTTCTTGATCCTGATTCGCTGTAGTCTCTTCGCACCCCAACTTCATCACCAGTCACAGAGTCTTCATACTGAAACAGTTGTTCATCCGCCATATCGTCTGGATTTTCGCTCACGAACAACGCGATTCTCAAAAAGACTATTTAAGACAGTTGTAATTGCGTATAGAGCTGAATCTCCTCAGAGGATAGAGAAGTAGCTTTGAGAAAGTAAATACAGAAGACGGACGGTGAGGATATGGAGATTGTTTTTATGAAAATCAGTTCTCATCATCCACAAGTGTACATAGCAACTTGACACTCAACTCCTCAAGATTCTTTGAAACTCCATCTCCTTTGTTGTGGGTGGATGCGATTGGTGAGACGAAACTGTGTGAAGCTCCAAGACTTTGTTCTTGTGCAAATCTTCCAGTGTAGGGACTCCAGAATTAATGAAATGGTGTTAAAATGACATGAGACTCACATAAAGCCACTTATTCCATGAAATGCATGTCTGATAAGCACAACAATGCAATGTAGGATGTCGGTTGGCTGTATTTGTTGATTTAAGATGACCAGTGTGTATCTTTTGAGTGTGGAAAGGTCACAAACGCAGATGTTAAATATTCTTGAAGTGAATATTCTAGTCAGTCAAAATACTCAGAATTTCCTTGGGTTGACATTGCTTGAGTTTGTTGGGGATTTAGTCTTTCAAAGGGACCTCTAGGGAGTTTAGGTAAGGTTGACATAAACGCCGCACCCCACGACGTTGACGTAGAATGACCAGCTACGATATCCACTCATCCTGGCAAATATTTAGTGCTGATGAACATTAATGGTCATGCCACTTATCCACCTACTTGGATCCCAACCACAAGCATTAAGTACTCTACTGTGGGTTCCCTGAAGACGACTTTAAGAAATTTGAAAGCTACAAAGCACTGGGGAAGGAATTGCAACAGTTTGGAACATAGGAATCCGGAATCTCCTGCCCATGAGACCGTGACGCGGAATCATCGAGGGGATTTGGGGATCTTGAGCCCTTGTGCTTCGTCGATCACGAAGATTGTGACTTTTGGAACAGAAATCAGTGTGGACCATTGAGAGGACAGCTTGAAGGTTTATAGATGCCGGGCCGGTGGCTGGAGGGGATGAGGACGAAGATTATAACCACAGAGGGAGGAGCCAGATGCTGGACTGGTTTTCGGATAAGCCCGGAGATGCCAGGTTGTTTGAACGAGTCCAGGATTCTCCAGGCTTTTCGGATGGAGTGGAGTACTTTGACTCAGCTGATCCTCCCGTGGACTTCGTTTACTTGGAATATTCCAGCGTTGCAACGTTAGTGAACAATAATAGTCATGCCACTAATCGAGCCACTTAAATCCCAATCTTTGACATTTTGTACTCCGTCGTGTCGTGAGTCTCGTGAAGGCGAAATGAAGTGATTCAAAAGCTATAAATCACTGTGGAAGGAATTGAAAGAGTCTGGAATCGCGTTATATGCAGTGATATTAAGTTCAGGTTCAGAGTGGCTAAAATTGCGCTTTAATGGTTTCATGCAAGTGTCATGAAGACCTAAACCTTTAGAATCACGTATACTTGTTTTAATTAATGCAAGAATGAAACCCAGTATAAGAAATAAGGATGTACGAAGTGTATGGAATTTGAAGTAGCAGCCAACCTCAGCCATCAGCGCTGGAGCGGGTATTTTGGAGTCTAGGTCGTAGATTGACTCTTTAATCTTTATTTCTGTGTCATAACTCATTTAGTACAAACAGAGTAGTTCTTTCTGGAGATTAATTCGGAGTTGGCTAATATTCAGAGGTCGTATGATCAAATTAAGACAGATTACGGCAGGAGAAATAACCTGTAGTACAGGAAACGAAAAGCAGTTGGAAAGTTCTTTAAGAGTTTTAGCCAATCTGTCCTTTACACATTACGGGTTCATTTTGGTTTGAATTGTTCCTCAGCTGAATAGGGAAACCCGGCGTATCTGCTCTTTGTCAATGCGACGTGGTGCACGTCAGTGTGGGTTTAACGTGCAGCAGTAAGAAGTAAGACCAACGATGGGTATATTTTCAGGGCAATTATTGGTATTACTTTCCTTTGTAGAGATTAATGAGTGCTCTCAATAAACGATGATGATTAATGGATTAGAGTTTATGCCAGTCATTTGAATAAAAATGGCAGGTTTGGTGATACAAATGTAATAACTTTATATACAAACCAGTCAAGTGGGTTTATGAATTACTGTCTCATGATGAACCCGAAGGCACACTTGTTTTTGAGATAAAACATTGTTAAATCACTGAATCCCTCAATTCACTAGAGGACGCAAGGGGTGCGGAGTTCTCGCCGTATTGTTACTTGAAAATTCCACGTGTGTAATTCAAAACCTTTATTCTCTGTAGTTATCAAAGCGTGTGGCTTATGTCAAATAAAAGTAAACTCTAAGGACATTTCTCTGAAAGGTAAGACAAGCAGTACACTCACATAAACCTAATCAAATGATATCCGGAGTATTTGGTGATGCTGAACATACTCATTTCCCGCTAAGGGGTTATCGCCAGTTTGTGACCCTCCGCATTAATATGAGGAACAGGTACAACTGTAACTTAAGTGTCAGAGTCTTCCTGCACTCCTTCTGTCAGTTTGTGTAGGCTGGTGTTCAGTAATAATGAACTGATGAGATTTTTTATGCGTTAATGAGTGTAATATTGGGATTGTGCAGGAACCTGGAGTCTCCAAAAGATTCATTTCTCTTCCGCTGACTTCATGCAGCGGTTTCTTCCAACTCCAAATAGGATAAACTGGAACTTGGCTCTAGTCGAGTCTGTGACGGAAGTAACTTCAAATCATCTTCATTCTACTTCTAATTTAAAAACAGTCGAATACTACTAAACGGCATCTTGTACCACGGTCGCCGTCTGATTCCAGATCGGCATTGATAAGCGCGTTCGTCGCGCGTTTGGTGGGAGGGATGCGAACGAATGAGTTGAGTCAAATATCGGTAAAGTTTTGGCCAGTTGGGACGTCGCAGGTAATCATTGGGGGGAGTGGCTATCTTCTTGAATTACTCTCTTTAATCAGTAGCACATTTGGATTTCTCAAAGAAAAATGGAACTGATTCGTTGTGTAGTATGCCCAAGACTTTGGAAGAACTCTGATGTATTTGTAGTGCAGTTTAAAACCACACCCACAACCATTTATTAGGTGTATCCAATGTAAACATTATTTCTTAGGCATCTGTAGGATTCAAATAATTTAAATGAACTGGAGTTACTGGAGTACGGCGTCGTGGACGGACTCGAAGGTTCAGGCAGAGTTGTCGACAGTGAATGATAACCACACAGGAGGAATTGTCTCCAGAATGTCCAGGTGGATTATAGGTAGCTACAGATAAGCTGTGTTAACTACTTTAATTCATTAATTCAGGAACCAAAAGAAGTATTCTTCAACGTGTCCAATGCCCCCATTCCCTACTCCAATGCTACAAATACATCGCGAAGAACTAAGGAATGAACTTTGACACAATTCATTTGTCATTATCGCAAATGACTTCTCATTTAGCTGCACACACTTCGATGGAGTTCTTTGAAGCACAAAGACCTGGACTCCTTATTATGGCAATAGTTTAGATAAAAATGGCAGATTTTGGTGATACAAATGCAATAACTTTATATACAACCAGTAGAGTAGGTCTGTGAGTTACTCTTTCATGTTGAACCCACAAACAGCTACACACACTCTCTCTAGAGTTAAACTATTGTTAAATCACTAAACATTTCAATTCACTTGAGGACGCAGGGGGTGCGGAGTTATGTGTCTCGAGACTCGCCGTATTGCCCCCTGAATATTCCACGTGTGCATTAAACACCTTGTTTCTCTGTCATTATCCTAGTGCGTGGCTTATGCCAACTGAAAGTAATCTCTGCAGACATTCCTCTGAAATAAAAGACAAGTAACACACGCACATGAAGTCAATTAAAGGTTATCCCGAGTATTTGGTGATGCTGAATACACTCGTTTCCCGCTTTGGGGTTATCGTACGTTTGTTACCTTCCATATTAATTGGGAGGACAGTTACAACTGTAACTTAAGTTTCAGATTCTTCCATCATTCCTTCTTTTAGTTTGTGTGGGCTGGTGTTTCATAATAATGAACTGATTACATGTTTTATACATTAATGAGTGTACAATTGGTGTTTTTGATGTCTTTATAACAGGTATTCCAGTACTCCAGTGATTATGGGTCAGCTTGATTATGGATTACCACGAGAAACATGTCCAGGAGCTTGTGTTTGAGTGATGAATGACAAGTGAGGGACTTAAAGCGTTAAAAGCTGCTATTTGTGGGTTAAAACTATTGTGAGAGATGTGAACATCCTTAAACCACTCGCAGCAGCTTCAGGGGAGTCACGTCTGCTCATTTTCATTCAAATGCCTGTCGTTAGAAACAGACCAGAGTCGCCTGTACAGTATAGCAGATGCAGAGACTTTTTAGTTCGACGAATCCTTCTGGGGAATCTTCAGAATCGATGCTTTACTTTTAATGTGTGAGGTTGTGTCTTGTGGATATTCCAGGAGGAAAGTCGCAATGTAGATAGGACCGTAAGGGTTGCATAAGATGCTGGAAACTATCCCTGATGTACCTTCGAGAAGCACTCATAGCACTAATGACTAGCAGTGGCAGCAGCAACAGTAGAAAAAAATGCATACGACTCCACCAACAATCCAATACATCTTCACATTGTTCATCCTGCGGTGGGGGTTTAGTTGAAGTCATAAGCGGGGCAGATGCTAGAAGGATTGGAGGAGAGTGTCTGGAGATCTGGAGAAATGTTGGACCTGGAATTATTGTTCTCAGGTTTGCTTTGGAAGTCTCCAAGGGATTTGTGTTTCTGTAAAAGGCTGAAAGGCTTCCAAGGCTGTAATCTGCTGAGCTGCAACTGTTCCAGCCTCAGCTTTTATGAATAATAATTCATTCCAGCCTCTGTGGAGACTTGTGGAAGATTCCTAAGAGATTAAGCCACTTAGTAAGACTTTCGAGGAACTTGAAGATGTTCGGAGGAATGCTGAACTACCGTGACGATCCGCGTGGGCGAGAGAGAGGACCGCGTCATCGCGGAGGTCGATTCAGACGTCCCCCAACCTGCAAGGAAGTTGTGATTGGAATATTCATCGTCGGTGGATCCATTCTGCTGATCTTCGCCACGTGGTTTCTGTTCAAGGACAGTTTCTCAGAGTACTGACCACCCCCACCGGCCTTAATCTTATTCTATACCTTCAATGAATGTCCGTGACTTAATGAATGTCTCTGAGGTTGGAAATAAATACATTTGAGCAACTGCACAGAACACAGAAGAGATTACATAGAATATGCACAGGATTTTTATTAGTAACTAGAATACTCGGGCATCTGACCCTTTTAATACAGTGAGAGTAAATCAAGTTGAGACTTTGAGACTGTAGAGACCTTAATGAGTTCCAGAGTGTTGGAAGAAGTGACTAACTTTTGTGCCATAAGTCAGTATTGAGTTTTGTACAGGATTAAAATTATTGGTTGGAGGCTCTGAGTTGTTCCAAATAGTCCAAGAGAGACAGCTCCTCCCCTCCGGACATCAATTGATGGAACAGAATGCCCGGAACCTCCAACGGCTGTTCTTCCTCCATCGACACCGGAAACATTCCCGCCTCTAATTCTTCAGCCATCCTCGTCTTCTCCTTTATTTCCTTCCTCAACATATCCATTTCAGCGAACACTCTGCCTAACCGTTCTTCAGAAGTGACCTACAATAAAACATCCCATTAGTCCTACTCATCTGTGACCTTTAATCGTACGTGACCTTCGTTTAAGTACTTCAATTGTACCTTAGGAGCTTTTAAAGGAGAATCTCTTATTGCCCCGAATTTTTCCTGCTCCTGCGTTTTAATCTTTTCTTCCTGCGCTGGCATCGGAGCGATGCAAAGATTCCTCCGCGCTTCCTCCTGGACCACCAGAACCTCGTCCTCACCCGTGATGAGTCGATTCTTCCGTGAGACGAAAGAAAGACTCGCCAAAGCGCATATTGGGATGAGGCACTCAAGGAACGCGTCCAGTCTCAGTCTGCACAGAAAAAGCCATCAGAAACTTAATCTCACGTTTCATAAGCCAACAAATGCACTCCTCCTCACCTCATGTCATTTCCAGAAGGCACAGGCAGGTCTCCAGTCCCTCCAAGAAGAACTCCTCGGTCATTCTCATCTATTATGAGTGAAGTCGCTGACACCTCGGCCAATAAAACCATCAGGGCTTTGGCAAAATGTCGGAGAAACGTCTCATCATCTTCTCTGTCCCTGCATCCACTCGAAATGGAATACTGCAACAACAAAGTCACATTATTAATGTCTCCAATGCATCTCACAGTACCCCAGACTAACTCACCAGCGCAGCAGTGCACGGAGGTAGCCCCCACTTCATTTGAGCCTCTTGACCTTCCAAGCAGAATGCCGATGTCACCATTGCTTCTCGTATCTTGTCCACAAGATCCGTCACGTCTTCATCCTCCTTTTCTTCAAGGAATTGAAGTCTTTTTCCCTGCGTGCCGCTGGCCATGAGGAAGAATCTGAAAAACCACAAGGAACTTGTCTTACATTCCCCCACTCCCCATCAAAGACATTCCTAAACAACTCCAACTTACTCGTAGAAGTTTGGGAGGAAGTGAATTCCTTTGGGTCGGTGGATTGGGTACAACATCATGATATTCCCTTTGTCCATATTGCAAAGACGAGCAAAGAGGGCAGTACCACTTGCCTCCCCAGTGCCCAAGTTCCCCCCCACTCCCTCAGTGAGACACTCAGAAACTGCCAAGAACCACGCAGCGCCGTCTTTGGAAGGGACTAGTGGCAGCATGAATTCCTCGCTTGGAATTTCGAATCCTCTCTTCGATAATTCGGCCAATGATACGACTTGTCTTAAACCCACCTGATACTCATCATAATTAAACGCCATTGGATCAAGCATATCGTCTGGATTTTCGAACGACGCGATTCCCAAAAAGATTAAGTTGTAATCTCGTACAGAATCTCTTCAGAGGATAGGGAACTTTGAGAAAGTAAATACAGAAGACGACGGTGAGGATTTCAAGTTTGTTTTTATGAAAATCAGTTCTCATCACACACAAGTGTACATAGCAACTTGACACTCAACTCCTCAAGATGCTTTGAAACTCCATCTCCTTTGTTGTGAGTGAATGTGATTGGTGAGACGAGACTGTGTGAAGCTCCAAGACTTTGTTCTTATGCAATCTTCCAGTGTGGGGACTCCAGAGTCAATTAAATGTTTATTAAAATGACATAAAGCCAATTATTCCATGAAATGCATGTCTGATAAGCATAACAAAGGAATGTGGGATGCTGGTAGGCTGTATTTGTTGTTTTAAGATGACCAGTGTGTATTTCATGAGTGTGGAAAGGTCACACAGGCAGATGTTAAATATTCTTGAAATGTGAATATTCTAGTCAGCCAAAATACTCAGAATCTCCTTGAGTTGACATTGCTTGAGTGTGTTGAGGATTTAGTCTTTCAAAGGGACCTCTAGGGAGTTTAGTTAAGGTTAACATGAACGCCACACCCCACGACGTTGACGTAGAATGACCAGCAACGATATCCACTCATCCTAGCAAATATTTAGTGCTGATGAACATTATGCCACTTATCCACCCACTTGGATCCCAACCACAAGCATTAAGAACTCTACTGTGGGTCCTT
Source organism: Isotomurus graminis (assembly GCA_034696565.1). Classification (NCBI taxonomy): domain Eukaryota; kingdom Metazoa; phylum Arthropoda; class Collembola; order Entomobryomorpha; family Isotomidae; genus Isotomurus; species Isotomurus graminis. The sequence goes on along the minus strand of JAQGAB010000858.1, from coordinate 10,356 downwards.
TGAAGGCGACTTTAAGGAATTTGAAAGCTACAAAGCACTGGGGAAGGAATAGCAAGAGTTTGGAACATTGGAATCCGGGATCTCCTGCAAATGAGACCGTGAATAGTGGCGCGGAATCCTCGAGGGGATTTGGGTATCCTGAGTTCTTGTGCTTCGTCGATCTCGAGGATTGTGACTCTTGGAACAGAAATCAGTGTGGACGATTGACAGGAGAGCTAGTAGGTTTGTGGACGCGCGGCTGATGGCTGGAGGGGATGAGGATGAAGATGATAACCACGGAGGAAGGTGTCAGATGCTGCATTGGTTTACCGATAAGCCAGGAAATGCCAGGTTGTTTGTACGATTACCAGAGTCGAGGGTTTCCCAGGCTTATCTTCGGATGGAGTGGAGTACTTCGTCAATGAATTCACCCGTGGTCTTCGTTTACTTGGAATATTCCAGCGTTGCAATTGTAGTGAACAAAATTATAGTCATGCCACTAATCGAGCCACTTGAATCCCAATCTCTGACAATTTGTACTCCGTCGTGACTCGTGAGTCTCGTGAAGGCGAATTGAAGCGATTCGAAAGCTACAAATCACTATGAAAGGAATTGAAAGAATTTTGAATCGCCTTATACGCAGCGATATTAAGTTTAGCTACAGAGTGGCTATAATTTCGCTTTAATGGTTTCATGCAAGTGCCATGAAGGCCTAAACCTCTAGAATTATGTCAACCTATTTTAATTAATGCAAGAATGAAACCCAGTACACGAAATAAGGGATGTACGAAGTGTTTGGAACTTGAAGTAGCAGCCAACCTCAGCCATCAGCGCTGGAGTGTACAGTGGGTATTTTGGAGTCTAGGTCATAGCGTGACCCTCTACTCTCTATTTCTGTGTTATAACTCATTTAGTACAAACAGACTAGTCCTTTCTAGTGATTAATTCGGCGTTGGCTAATATTCAGAGCTCATATGATCATATTATGACAGATTACGGCAGGAGAAATATCTTTTAGTACAGGAAACGAAAAGCAGTTGGCAAGTTCTTTAAGAGGTTTAGCCAATCTGTCTTTCACACATTTCGGGTTCATTTTGGTTTGAATTGTTCCTCAGCTGAATAACCCGGCGTATCTGCTCTTTGTCAATGCGGCGTAGTGCACGTTAGTGTGGGTGTGGTTCAGTGTGGGTTTAATGTGCAGCAGTAAGATATACACCAACGATGGGTATATTAATTATCTGTATTACTTTCCTTAGTAGAGGTTAGAGAGTGCTTTGAAAAAGGAATGATAATTAATAGATAGAGTTTATGCCAGTAGTTTGATTGAAAATGGCAGGTTTGGTGATACAAATGTAATAACTTTATATACAAACCAGTAAATTAGGTTTAAGAATTACTGTCTCATGATGAACCCGAAGGAGTCAAACACACTTGTTTTTGAAATCAAACATTGTTAAATCACTGAATACCTCAATTCACTATAGGACTCAGGGGGTGCGGAGTTATACTGCTCGAGACTAGCCGTATTGCAACTTGAATATTCCACGTGTGTAATTCAAAACCTTTATTCTCTGTAGTTATCAAAGCGCGTGGCTTATGTCAAATAAAAGTAAACTCTAAGGACATTCCTCTGAAAGATAAGACAAGCAGCATCCTCACATGAGCTAATCAAAGGATATCCTGAGTATTTGGTGATGCCGAATATACTCATTTCCCGCTCAGGGGTTATCACACATTTGTGACCCTCCACAGTAATAGGAGGAAAGGTCATTACTGTGACTTAGTGTCAGAGAGAGAGTTTTGAGTGCCTTGGGGTTCGTCCTTCAAGTGGGGTGTGTCAAAGAATATACATGTGTAGTGGGGTATGATTTATAACGGAGAGCGTTGTACAAGTGCTGTTTTTACGTTTTCGAATAACTGAGCGATAGATGCAGTGATGCATGATCCTCCAAAATCTAATCCACGCTTGTTATGAGTAACATTAGCCTTAAGTTTTATTCCTTAGGTGAGTAATAACAGGAATGCTTATAATAACTCCAAATCTTAATATTACAATCTGCTTGTCCTTAACTTCGGAATATCATAAGCTGGTTGTAAACAGATTACACCCTTTAATATGTATGTATTTTGGATGAAAATGCCAGCTTTTGTGATACAATTGCTATAAGTTTATATACGAACCAGTAAACTATGTCCACGAATTACTCTTTCATGATGAACCCACAAAGAACCACACACAATTGTTCTACAGTTAAACTATTATTAAATCACTCAACATTTCAATTCTCTAGTGGACGTAGTGAGTGCGGAGTTATGTTGCTCGAGACTCGCCGCATTGGCACTTGAATATTCCATGCGTGTATTCAAAACTTTTATTCTCCGTCGTTATCAGAGTCCGTTGGTTATGCTAACTGAAAGTAAACGTCACAGACGTTCCTTTAAAGGATAGGATAAGCAGCGTCCTCATATAATGTCAATTAAAAGATATTCCGACTATCTGGTTGCACTGAATATACTCATTTCCCGCTCAGGGGTTATCGCACGTTTGTGACCCTCCACATTGATTAGAGAGACCGTTGTGACTGTAACTTGAGTGTTGAAATTCATCAGGAAATTCATTAGTAAATTCATCAGCAAACTCATCAGAAAATTCATCAGTACTTTCACTAACAAATACATCAGTAAATGCATCAGCAAATTCGTCAACTAAATCATCAGCAAATTCATCAGCAAATACATTAGCAAATCTGCCAAGCAAATTCATTAGCAAATCTGCCGAGCAAATTCCTCAGCAAATTCAACAGCAAATTTATCAGCGAATCCAAGAGCAAAATCATCAGCAAATACATCAGCAAATACATCAGCAAATTCTTAAGCAAATGAAATAGTAAATTCATCAGCAAATTCAATAGCAAATTTGTCAGCAAATTCATGAGCAAACTCATCAGCAAATTCATCAGCAAATTCTTTAGCAACTTCATCAGCAAATTCATCAGCAAATTCATTAGTAAATTCACCAGCAAACTCATCAGGAAATTCATTAGCAAATTCATTAGTAAATTCATAAGCAAATTCATTAGCAAACTCATCAGGAAATTCATTAGCAAATTCATTAGTAAATTCATCAGCAAATTCATTAGCAAACTCATCAGGAAATTCATTAGCAAATTCATTAGTAAATTCATCAGGAAATCCACCAGCAAACTCATCAGGAAATTTATTAGCAAATTCATTAGTAAATTCATCAGCAAATTTATAACCAACTTATCTGTCATCACCACAAATAACCTCTCTTTAAGCTTTATGCACTCCGATGGTGTTCCATTTACGCATTCAAAACTGTTTGGTCATTGAAATTAAACCGAAACCTCCAAGTCTTAGGAAATCTCTTAGTCCATGTATTTGTTTTTAGTTTAATCGGCCGGTTGAATTTCTGGACTAACAATAAGATACTTCATCATCAGTACACCAGGGAGTACTCTCTTATCATTCTAGTCTTTGTAAATTCAGACTGTCCAAGACATTCTCCGGGTTCCGTTCGTTAGAATGTCTTAATGTCATCTCTTTGAACTCAAAATAAACTAGGCAAGTTTCTACAACTTTCCATGATGATCTGTGCTGGTCCTAACTCTAGAGTGTTTTAAGCTGGCAGTACGAAGCCCACACCAGTTAATAGGCCAGTAGTTTGGATAAAATTGTCTTTTTTGGCATTTCAAATGTAATAACTTTATTTACAAACCAGTAAAGTATGTCCATGAATTACTCTTTCATGATGAACCCACAAGGAACCACACACAATTGTTCTAGAGTTAAACTATCCTTAAATCACTCAACATTTCAATTCCTTAGAGGACGCAGCGGGTGCGGGGGTTTGTTGCTCGAGACTCGCCACATTGCCACTTGAATATTCCGTGTGCATTCAAAACCTTAATTCTCCGTCGTTTTCAGAGTCCGTTGGTTATGCCACCTGAAAGTAAACGTCACAGACATTCCTCTAAAGGATAAGACAAGCAGCGTCCTCACATAAAGTCAATTAAAAGATATTCCGACTATTTCGTTACAATGAATATACTCATTTCCCGCTTAGGGGTTATCGCACGTTTGTGACCCTCCACAGTAATTAGAGAGACAGTTGCGACTGTAACTTAAGTGTCAGAGTCTTACTGCACTCCTTCGGTCAGTTTGTGCTTGTTGGTGTTGCATAATAATGAACTAAAGAGATTTTTATGCATTAATGCGTGTAAAATAGCCATTTTAATGTCATTTCATGGGTATACCAGAATTCCAGTGATTCGGGGGTCGCTCTGCTTAAGGTTTGTCACAAGAATCATGTGCCACAGTTTGGTTGTGTGTTATGAAGTACAAATGAGGTGCACAAAGCGTTAAAAGCTGCAATTTATGGGTTAAAACTATTATAAGGCATTTCAACATCCTTAAAGCACTCCCACCGCGTCAGGGGGGTCACATCTACTCATTTCCATTCATTTCCACCTCTCAGCCTAATCACAGATGGATTCTCATCATCTCCGCAGACTTTCCCACCTTTTGTTGTCACGTTGTCAAGAAAACTCGTGTCAAGTGAGAATTGATTTTCAAAACAAACCGATTTTCACACCGTCTGCTTTATTTACTTCTCTCACGCACACAAACTGAACTGAAAATCTTCCAAGTCCCTTACCAGTTACATATCTTAAAGTCCCAGTGATTAAGTGAAGCCTAAGTAAGTGTCAAGATGCCCGTGGTTCGTAATATTAGACCCATCCGCATCGATTGCACATCCGCCGACGCAGCTACCTTCAGGTTCGAAGAATCGCTCTGGGGAGAACGAAGGGCGGACAAGATCTTCAAGGCGTACACGACAGTGAAGAAACTCCGGCGCCATCTAATATCCCTTGGCGTATGCAGCCTTAAAGGGTTCCACACCCCCTCCGCCGACTTCATGAAGCGCTTCCTCCCAACAGAGAACCGGTTGAATTGGTACCACGCGTTAATTGAGTCCGTAACCGAAGTCACCTTGGACCCAGGAAAATGGTTCCGCAGATTTCTCTACCTTGGGCGAGGCGGATTGTCTTTCGAGGGGGAGGAGTGTGGCAGCGAATTGTTCTCGCGGCTGGTGACACTGCGAGGCGGACTGTTTGGTCTCCATTACCCAGAGAAACGAAGGGATCCCAAAAATCCTGACAAATGCGTCTTCCTCGACGACTTCATCACGTAAGTTGGGACTTTAGAGGCTTGGGAATGTCTGTGAGTGTCAGTGGGGGAATCTACAACTACTTTTGTGATTCCAGGTGCTGTAGATTATTTACAGGAGGAGACAAGGAGCCACTCGAGTTCTGCCCTGGCGATGAAGACGCTGATGTTGCCCAACTGCTTGGAAAAGCCCGCGCTGCTCTCGTAAGGGCCGCCTTCTGTCTCGAGGGAGATGAAAATCAAGACAAGTGGGGAGCACCGCCGTGCAAGGAAGTTATAGTAAGCTTTGGGGTGTTTTGAGACATTAAGGGAACTTCAGTGAAGACTCATTAATTAATGCGTGTGATGGTTGTTGCAGTATGCGCTCTTGGAAGGCTGCAGGGAACGAGAGGACCAAAAGCAGTTCCTCCGCCATCTGGCTAAGGCGGTGATCATTTTGTTAGCGGAAGTGGCATCAACTTTTAACTTAATTAATGATTACGAAGCAGGGGCGTTACGTGGCATGAGACGTGGATTTGAAGGTCCTTCTGGGGTTGAAATGCGGTGAGGAAGTTGAAGTGAGTGGGGAAAGATGAGACAAATGACTGATGATGGGACTTTGGTTTGTAGGAATCGGTTGGACGCGTACCTCGAGTGCCTTCTCCCCTTGGCCTGCTTAACTGTGTTCTCATCAGTCTCCGGCAATAAGCGCTTAATGACCTCGAAGCCACTGATCAACGCAGCTATTGACAAGGCCAGCAAAAAGGTGCAGATTGTGGGACTCACCAAGACATTAAAGCGAGAGGAGGAGAAGCGGAAGGTTCGCGGAGAGCCGCTTGGAGGCGCGCGGATTACAATGGCAGGGGCAATGGGAGATTACGTTGGAGCTGAGCAATTAGAGGTACAAATTGACTGAATTAATGATTGGAGGGATGGAAAGTAATGTTGGGTGTGGTTCTGAAGGGTGGGGACGGTCTAGACATCCAAATGAAGACTTTAATAGGCGATTTAATGTGTGGAGACGAAAACGGAGAAGCGCGGGAAATCGAGGAGGAGGAGAAGTTGAGTTTCTGCGGAGACTCACTAGGGGGCGCTACTTTGAGTGAGGAGAAAATCGGAGAATCATTTGCTGGAGGAGCAGCGGTAGGAATCCATTAAATGAATGTGAGAGATGAGTTTAAACTAATCTGTGGAATGTTTAAAGTGTCTGGAAATGATGGTGGAGCAGAAGATGAAGGTCATGGAGGAGTTTATGAGACTGATGCTGCGGGAATATGAGATTGTGGAGTTCAGTAGAGAAGATGAACAACCTTTTCATGTACCTGGAATGATTTACCATGAAATCCGCTGGGGGGCAGAGACTACCTTTGATGATTATGTGGACAAGCTTATGAAGTGTATGAAGGACTTGGATGACTTGGCACGTGCTAATGGAAGTAGGAGACAAGATGAGTCGAGTGGATTGAGTGAAGAATCTCAAGAGTCTGTTGAGAAGGAGAAAGAAGGCTTGGAAGATGTTGTCGAGGCAGAGTGTGTCGCTGTGGTGGAGGATTCAATCGCTGTGGTCCAAAACGATGACGTGTGGGTAGATGAAGATGACGATACCCGTGTGGAACACCTAGAACACGATACTCCCGTTGTTGACGAGGAATCTCAGTTGGTCCTGGGGGAACCTCCCTTAAACTCAACATTCAGGCCTGGAAGGCGAATAAGTAATCGTAGACGACCTAGGATTAGCATTTCAGCTATTCAATCGGAGGAAAGGGTGGCCAGAGTTCTCTTCCGGAGATCCAGTGGATATGCGCAACGACCTATACAAGGGAATGAGAGTCTTGAGGAGATCCTGATCAAGGTCATTGTCGCAATTAAAGCTCAGGTGAATGAGGAACACGTTGGAGATCTTGAGGAGCAACTGTTAGCCATGTAAGCTTACTAAATTCATTAATGCAACCCCAGAAGCACTTTTACTCATTTATTTTTGGTTTTAGGAGGCATTTCATCCTCCAGTCACCTTGTGAAGAATTCAAAGAGGAGTGGCTTGAGTTCGCACGTATTGTATTGCAAAAGTTACTGGATGAAAAAATTTATATCAAGTACGATGGAAGTGTAAAAGATCGTAAGTTATGTGAGATTTGCTTAATAATCCTTCTCCTCCTCATTCTTACAATATGGTTATTTATTTTAGGAGTTGACAAAGTGATAAGCTGCATGAAGTACCTCTTCCTAGTTACCAAGAAGGAGAAGAATCCAGAGAACATGACGAAGAGACAGTTTCAGGAATACCAACACTGCAAAGGTCTTACGTACCACTTCATGGCAGGAGGAAGCAAAAGTACAAAGATGAGTGGGAGATTCTATTTCAAGTTCACTGAGTTCGTTGGGAGAGAGAGGAGGAAAGAATTCTTCGAAGAAATATTGCAGATGACCATTGGTAATAAGGCAGAGTTATTCGTTACTCATTTGCAGACCATCCTCACAAGTGTACGACAGCGTGTGAAGAAGTGAAATATTTACTTAATCTCAATTTGTTACGCTTAAGAAATATTGTAAGTTTGTTTCTGGCACTAAATGCTTTACAAACATTTAATATGTATCACAATCAATAAATAAAACAAATTGTTAATCCAAATACACTAGTTCAACTTCATCTTCTATAAAAGTAGTATATTTAGAATTACTAAACTGCATGTCTCAGCTGCTTTCTCGATTAAACAATGTTTTATGGATAATTACGAGTTGTCAAACAAATAAGGATGAGTATAGACAGTTCGTCTTGCTTCTCAAGGTCAGTTAGACCTTAAATAGAGTTACAAAAATGTCTAGGAAGACGGTACAACAAATCCACTCTCCAATAGCAGCTTTTAACGCTTTACACACCTCATTTGTACTTCATCACTCAATAACAAGCTCCAGGACATGTTTCTCGTGGTAAAACTTAAGCAAGCTGACCCCCCAATCACTGAAGTACTGGAATGCCAATTACAAAGACGTCAGAAATGCTACTTTTACACGCATTAATGTATAAAACTTCTCATCAGTTTATTATTATGCAACACAAGTACACACATAACTGACAGATGGAATGAAGGAAGACTCTGACACTTAACTTGCAGTTGTACCTGTCCTTCCAATTACTGCGGAAGGTCACAAACGGGCGATAATCCATAAGCGGTAAATGAGTGTATTCAGCTTCACCAAATAGTCGGGATATTGTATTGTATTGTATCTTTATTAAAGTGTCATACCAGTTCAATTACATAAATTGTTCTTCCACCAGTGACACTATACAATAATCGGCTATGATATAGTTAAAAATGAGTGCTAATAATCTAAATTATAATATAAATATGTAGTTAAATAATCTGAAAAACATAATTAATAGTACAAAAACTCATCAGTGCGTTTTTTTGTAATCCAATTCATAGAAGCATCTTTGAACATGTTGTAGGACATCTTCTCAAGCGTCCAATCTTTCGGTAGTGAGTTCCATAATATAGTAGATCTGTACTTTAGTGACCTCTTATAAACTTCACTACTATGGGAACAAACCTTAACACGCGGAAATGAAGCAGACTGAGATTGAGTTGCAGAGAAAAAGATGTCTGGTTTAAGGGTGAACTCCTTAAAAGCTAGCTTAAGTGTAATGTAAGATAGACGTTCACTAATTGATAAAAGTTTACATTTCTCTCTAATCTGATTAATATCCAAGGTGACGGCACGATTAACTTTTAGATATTTAGTTTTTCTTCTAACCAGTGAGGGGTAAAAATAAGAAATTAACAAACTGTCAATTTTTGATTGTATTTGTTGTAATTTGTTATCGCCTACTACTCCCCAGAACTCTAGCCCATAATCAACGACTGAATGTATGTAGGCATTTAGCAACACGATTAGGATTCTTTCGGATATGTATCTCTTAATTCCGTGTAGAAACTTTAATTTATTGGAAACTTTTTGAAGTACTTTATCATGGTGTGTGTGAAACTTTAGAGATGGATCAAGCCACACACCTAAATACTTAAACTCGAAAACTCGTTGAATGTGGTTATTCTTGAATATCATTGAATCAATTGAGACATTCATGATTGTTCGATCTTTCTCCTTGTGAAAAATCATGAACTTAGTCTTCTGATAGTTAATTAGGACATGGTTAGATTCACACCAGGATTCTATTTTTTCTAGGCACTTAAGAACTTTCACAGTGAGCGATTCAATATCTTTTCCATGTGTGAATACGACAAGGTCATCGGCGTATAGAAGATATTCACATTCCAAGTCATCACCAATACTGTTAATAAACAGGCTAAAAAGTAGTGCGGAGAGGGATGATCCCTGGCATATTCCATTGGGAAATGGGTAGTGTGTATTATTATTCTTTAGATTAAATGTACGATTGCTGTAGATTTCATAAAGGATATTTATGTACCAAGGCTCGATTTCAAACTCTCTCATTAAGGTACGAAGTAAAAGTGCATGATTGACTGAATCAAAAGCTTTCCTGAGATCGATGAAAAGAGCAAGTGATTTTGTACATGGACTATCAATATGAGAATAAACACTTTGAGTGAAGTCCTTTAAGGCGCTACTACAAGATTTGCCTCTTCGGTAAGCATGTTGCTTAGAGCTGATAGATGATTCAATCCTTTGCGACAGTCTTTGAGCAACGAACATTTCAAAGATTTTACAGTAGTCTGTGAGTATACTGATTGGTCGATAGTTAGCTGTAGAACGTCTGGAACCATTATTTTTGTACACTGGTACAATAGTAGCATTCTTGTATGATGTAGGAATCCTGCATAGGTTCAGAAATTGAGTAAAAAATGCAGCCAGAAAGATTGAGAATAAATCGTTGAATTGTTTAAGGATCTTCGTTGGAGGATATAGATAGGAACCAGATGGCTTCAGTTTTTTTATAATTCGAGTTATATCTTGAGGGTCAACACTGATTGGGTAGGAATCAGATATGTTAGATTTACTATAGTCATAATTACCAATATAGTGTGATACTTCTTCTCGAATCTACTCCAGAGTTACCTCACCGCGAGGTTGGATGACAAATTCCTTGACGAAAGCATCACTAATGTCATTTTGGTCAGTAATAGAGATTTTATTTACATTAAGACATTTGACTTCAGACTGCTTTGGGGTTCTGAAATTAGTGAGCTTGTCAATAGTGGACCACATATCTGATGATTCAGCATCATTTTT
>JAQGAB010000857.1:0-21166 GCA_034696565.1 Isotomurus graminis | reverse complement strand
CTACACGATGAGGAGATTCATTTTTAAGAGAAATAAAGTAGGGTTGTAATAATGACAGGTTTTTGCAAAAATTTCAAATTTTTGAAAATTGTTTTCTCGGCACTGGGTAAACTTTTTTCAATTCTGACAAATACCCCTCAGGGTATGGCCTTTAGCTGTCGAATAAAATTTAGTTGGCTCAAATCGGTACCGTACATCCTGAGAAACAGGTGTACCTTTCCGGCAGGTTCAGCCATACTCCGATACATGTACCCCCTTGTAACCCCACCCACTTATATTTTTCAAAACTTTTTTTCACTGTAAATTAATCACAATAGTATAGTACTTCTTCATGAAAAAGGAATTTGAAATCGAGAGGTTGGCTTGTGACACCCTTCCTATATGGATTATTTTACCTCAAATACAAGTTACAACGTACACCTCAAAACCTGACTAGTTAACTCTTGCATATCAGTAGGTACAAATGAGCCAACTATAAAATGAAAATGAAAGCTTTCTTCACCGTATCTTTTCGCTATTGCAATGTACAACACTTTTACTACTCTTGAAAGTCAATAAAAACAATTAATTTTCACAGTTCCAAGTGTAAAATGTGCCGAAAGAATTTTCTAATCTAAATGCCCCGACACGAACAGCAGCTACACAACAACCACTTTCATTGCTATAATACACAAATGTAGTGTATAATCCTATGTTAAAGATTGTTAGGAAAATAAGATAACTTTTTACTTTTATTTGATCCGTGCGTGAAGTAAAGCATGCCGATTTGCGAAAGGTCAATATATCGCTCATTCCTTCAAGCTTTCCGCTATCCTGCGAACTCGTTCATGTGTAGAAAAATTCTATAATTATTGCTCTCTTCATTGAGTAAAATAAATCATACGTTTAAGCGTACTCCAAAGTACTCAAGAATTACAGTATTTGCTTGGGAAAATATTCATACACGGTTTTTATACATCAAGTTGCTTAAGTAACATTTTAAACACTCCAAGTCAAAGTGCCGGAGCAAAGTGCAAAATCAAAGTATTTTTATGACAGGCTAACTAAATAACAATAGAAAGTAATAGAAGGTTAATAAATGTTTCAAATGATTCAATGAATATTTTTTATACTTGTTATTATACATCGCTCACTTAAATGAGATTCGGAACGTTTAATATTGTGAACGATTAATTAAGTGTTTGAAATTACTGAAGCTAATGCAGTTAAATGCCTAAAATTTAATATGTCTGGCTTATTGTGCTCTACACACGGAACCGCAGGCTGCTGTGACGTAATAAAAAAACAATTAAGTATTGATTTCTAACTAAATAAGTAACGGCGTTGAATGGTCAATAACAATTCAAACGTAATTATAGCATTCAGCATAGACTGTTCGTGTGTAAAATTTCATAAACAACAGTTTGAAGTGAAAGACAAGTACATAACCCGTATTTTTCGTCAGAATATGCCTGCTAGAAAAACAATTTCAAATCGACGGAGGAATGTGTGTGTGTACGCTTTAACATTTATTTTGGTGGTTATAGATGAAAAGTCTCGAATAAAATGTGTTTTGAATTTCTGTGTATAATCATAACGATAACGTGGTGGTTATAACACCACACGGTTTGTTCAGAGACATGGAATGACTGAAAGGGATATTACACAAAGTAAATGGTATTCAAACTGAGGTCTAAAGAACTAACAGGTTACCCTTCTAGTTTCTACTTAAAGTTTGGTCCAGCTTTGTATATTATGTGTCTTCCTTTGCTAACTTGCTGTGGTTTTCATTGGAGCCTGGTATTTACCGCACCTCGAATGCAATCCTTAGCTCATACATGCTCAAAACTTGTTTCACAAGATTCCTGCAAGATTAAAGTCATATCGGCATGGATGCCAATTTGTGAACTTTGTTCACTTCGTGTATCATCATCACCATCATTCCAAGTAATAACCGATCTTTGTTTAATAAATGCAGATGATATTGATGTGTTTCCACATTTCGTTGTTTAGTCTCCAAAAATAGGATACGTACACATTTCCAGACAACTTATACACAGAGGGATCTTAGTCAATAAGTAATTAATACAACCTTTAAATTTTCTAAAGCATGTTATTTTTAGACTATAGATTTAGTATTGTCGCCATTAAGCGGTAATTATCATGTTGGTTATGAAAGTAGACACAGATAGTGAGATAGTATTTTCACTGAGAGATCTTTTGTAAACCATAAATTCTTTATCTGTAAAATTCCGGCATAAAATTCGTTTGGTAGCGGTTTGTAAGCATTTAGAAGGCAACTCAAACTTATCATCCAACGTGATAAGGTTGACGACTGTTGTAAACCTGTGCACTACGAAGAGTTTCCGGTGAATGGTGTTTGAAAGCCAAGAATGGCTTTAAGCAGTCAGGTTGTACATTTTAGCCCCCTGGAGAGTTCACGTATTGATTAAATTTTATTTTACTTTTCTGGCGATCCTGAGTTCAGTTTGGGTACTAATACATTTCTTTTATAACGCTTCTCTCTGTCGCTCATCTTTTCTTCACAGTTTTTTTGGAACCAGTGATTTTGGAGATAGCCACAAGACTTCTCGACCTTCGTCGCAAGTCATAATAATCAGACTAGGGCTCCAGCCAGAATGAAGAGTCAAATAAATATTATGTGGCTGTCGTAGAACACGATTTGGTAAATGGTTTTAGTGTTGCGATATTCGGACATTCAGAGAAGAGGACGAGAAAAATTACTCGTAATATATGACATGCTGTGCTTGTCAAAGTACCAGCAACGATCGTATATTTTCAGTATAGAATTCCAAAGCGTACCTCCTTAATAATATGCGTTTGTCACAAGGGAACTCAGTGAAGAATTTATGTGGATTTGAATATCAGAGGTGACATTTCATATATTATCATATCGTTGTATATTTCATATCGTTATCATAATTCACAATATAGGGGCAAAAGAAGTATACATGATACCCTCGGATGCAGAAATGCCAAAGAATGAGGGAACGCTTGATGATTTTAGTAAATGGTAAAATCCATATGATTAAGAGAAGCATAAAGTTAAACTTTTAATAGGGGATAGTTGCGCTAATTAATAGTCAATAGAGAATAATGATGCACGTGAGTTAACCACTAATCGCCCCACAGCCATATTCGCTGCAAGTTGAACTGACGAAGAGTAGCTTGACTTGTACTCTTGAAACTGAGTCTGACAAACTACTTTTCTGTCTGAGGGAGATTAGTTGGATGGAAAATGTGGTGCAACAACACACCGGGTTGAACGAGAAAAAGAGTTAAATCTGAGAATATTATAGTCTACTTGAATAAGCAGGTTCTTGGAGGTGCTATTAATCTTATAAGGACATGCTCTTCAATGAACTTGAATAACATTTGCTCCTTTTTAATACTCAAATGGATGTTCCGAAATCTAGAGAAAATACGCGTTTTCAACGTGAATAATAAAGGAGATTCAACCCTTTTCTTTGTCCTGTTCCTCCATTCCTATCAAACATGAGCATTTCAGATATTATATCCCTGGCTCTCTACACTCATCACGCTTTGCTAAAATCATTAAAAGGTTTAACTATGGATGCATTGTATTTCTTCCGATTGCATGCACTTGTTTTTATCATAAATTCTCCCGTCTTTCAGTTTTTTGCCGTAACGTGCAGTGATTTAGTGGTCAGAGATAAAGTCTTGAGAGTTTTTAAAACTTATGTCCGGGGTTTTTAGTGTGTAATGAGACGATGAGGAATATTTGGTTGGTAATCACTGCCCTGAGTCTTAATTTTTAATATCTGGTTTTCCTCTGTTCTACAGATTGATGTGGAGGTATTGGACAAAAATGACACTCCACCTTCGTGGCCAAGCAAGTTGCAGCGTTTGAGTATTTCTGAAAATGCTCCAGTGGGTCAACAAATCGCAACGCTTACAGCCACTGACAAAGATACTAAAGGGATAATTACATATTCCATTGTGACTGGAAATGACAACAAATTCGAACTGGACTCGGTCACAGGAGTTTTGAAAATGATTGATACTCTTGATCGAGAATCAGAAGAAGAGTGGACTTTAACAGTCCGTGCTGATGATGGAACCCAATCTTCTGATACTCAAGTGTCGATCATGGTAAGTTTTTTTTATTGTTTGAAGATTAATTGTTTCCCCAGTTCTCAATTAATTTGACGTGGTTTGCCGACTGTAAATATCCTTTGGGCCAAAAGTTAAAAGTTCTCTGTGTATTGGAACTAAGATTTTTGGAGGTTAATGTAGCTTAAGTGTAGAACCCGGATGAAAGTGGTTTGATTGGATTTCGGCAGGTAACTGATACAAATGACAACCCACCTCTTTGGAGTGCTCCAACTTACTCATTCGATATTCCTGAAGACGCCTCACCAGAACATGCAGTTGGCACGCTGAAAGCCACTGATCGCGATAAAGACTTGAATGGCCATGTTACATATTCTATATTGTCTGATTGGGGTGATGATGTGTTCTCACTAAACCCCGAAACCGGAATCTTTACTCTCACGACAACCCTGGACTACGAAAGTGTCCAGCACTACATCTTTGTCGTACAAGCCCAAGACATGGGTGTTCCAAGCTTGTCGTCCACAACTACCGTGTACCTTAATGTGGTGGATTTGAATGACAACGCACGTAAGATCCCATTGTGACTCCTGTCATGTTTCATTTCCATCAATGCACCTTATCACACTTCTCTAAGATTATGTCATCATTTTTTACAGCCACTTTTGATTCCGTAAGCTACACCGCTGAAATTCCAGAAGATGTACCGATTGGGCATCTTGTAGTTAGTGTACGGGCTACTGATTTAGATTCAGGTATGGTTTGTAATTTTATAGAGTTTAGGGAAGTACTTGATTATTATGAGAGTAACATATTGAACTATCTTTTGAATCTAAGGTTTGAATGGGCTAGTAGTGTATTCAATCATAAGTGGGAATGACGAGAACGCTTTTTCCATATCTGAAAATGGGACGATTTTTACGGTCAAAGCTTTGGACAGAGAGACAAAATCTTCGTATCAACTTCAAGTAGAAGCCAAAGACCAGTCTGATGTCAAACCTCTGTCTTCATCAGTTCAGGTATGGGCAGCATGAGTCATTTTTTTCAACAAGTACCTTATACAGCAAATAATATCCGCTTCAACATCACGATTTTAGTACATTTCATACAATACCTAACTTCATTTCTAGGTTACTATCACAATCAAGGACGTGAATGACATGTACCCGGAGTTTATCTCTACTAATTCGACAACAGTAGCTGAAAATACTCCCCTTAACTCTGTCCTACTAATAGTCAAGGCTGTAGACAAAGATGAAGGAAGAAATGGTTATGTTGAGTACATTTTGCACAATGAAAAGTCCACTTTCAGTCTTGGAATGGTTGATGGAATTTTACGAGTTACAGGAAATATTGACAGAGAAAAAAGCAACAACTATACGCTCAAGGTAAGATCTTTGGATCCGATGTCTTCATTGCTGCTATTGATAATAGTAAAACAGAGTGCCAAACAAAGCTTTTACGACTTTTATGTGTTTACAATTGAAATTAATGGGGTTTTAAACTCTTCAGATAACTGCTCGAGATCGGGGAGAGCCTCCGAAGTCCAAGACTGAATATCTCTTTATTAAAATTCGGGATACGAATGATCACGGTCCTGTATTTGACTCGAAGCAGTACAGTGCTGCTATTCCTGAAAATTCTTCAGTAGGAATGAATGTGCTACAGGTACATTGAATACAAAAGTAGACTTGTGTAGATTTGACCTGTGTTAACTACCAATATATTTGTAAATGCATCCATTCAGGTATCCGCGACAGACAAGGATGAAGGAATGAATTCGCAAATTAGGTATTCCATTGTTGCTGGAGATCCCAATAGAGATTTCGTAATAGGAGATGATTCAGGGATTTTGAGACTGGCCAGAGGACTGAACTATGAAAGGAAAAAGGTTTACGGTATTACCGTTCAAGCAGAAGATTTAGGGGAAGATCGTCATTATGACACTGCCGTAATTTCCATTACCGTATTGGATGTCAATGACAGGTAAATATATTTGTTAATGTACATTTTTGATCATTTCTTATGTAGACAATGTCCGTGATGGGATTTAAAGTTGACACTGGTAATGATGAATTACAAAATGATCATAATATGGTGATTCATTTGCAGGGCTCCAACTTTCCTTGATTCCCCTTACCTTGCTTACGTACGAGAGAATATGGAAAAAGTTCCAACCACAGTTTTGTACGTGAACGCATACGATGCTGACTCAACAACCAAAAACCTTCAAGTAAGGTACCTGTTGAAGGACGGCGATAAGGATTCCTTCCGAGTGAATGCTTCTACCGGTGAAATCACCGTCCATCGAGTTTTGGATCGAGAAAGACAATCAGAGTACCACTTGACAGTAGTTGCAATGGATACAGGTTAGTTTAGCGTATTTTTATTTTTCCGTGAACATTTGTAGTCATTACATATTCATAATCCAAGTTGGCTCATATTCTTGGCAGAGTATTCCTTTAGCCAAGCTGTCTGCTTACCTGTATTGATAATTGCCCCTTTCGGTTCTTAAAAAGTAATGATATATGAAATATTGCATGTTGCATGTTTTCTTTCTCTCGGTGGGAATGAAAAGGAGAGTGGCGATTTACATTTATTGAAATGATTCACCAGGTTTCATATGATAAAAATAAAAATTCATAGATTAACAAATTCTTACGTAATCACATAACGGTCTTAGCATACGCTTACACTTTAAAGATTCTGTTAACACGGAGGAAAGTTTAATACTTGCTCTGAGCAGTTTACAAGCTCTAATAAGTCATTAAATAATATGTTGTTTCTTTTTTGGAAAGCATACACGCAGAAAGCTTTGAGGCCTACCAACTAATAATGCAGGGTGAATACTAAATTACCTTTGGTTCGGATGTAAACTGGAGATTGTTCATCTCTATACGTTAAAAAGAGGCTATAAAATATTGCTCACTGTACTTCTGAGCCAGTTAGTTTAGCTATATGCAATGTGCATGAATTTGAACAGGTTCATGTTCTTTCTGTTAAACGAATACACATGACATCGTTGAAGACAACCCACCCGCTAAGCACTGGATTAAAGTATAGAGACTATAGGCGAAATATTAGTCTTGCGACATGGGACGGACATATGCTGCTTGCATCCCAGAGAGACCAAGAAACAAGAAAGGGAACGAATAATCTTAAATCAGTCTCATTGGAAATTTTTTTACGCTAGAAATTATGATCTCGTTACGAGATAGTTTTATCTTTGATGGTTAAGTTTTACAGTTTAAGTGAAGCGACGTGTAAACTACCAACATACAAAGAACTTTCCTCTCTCTCTGAACCGAAAGTGGTTAAAAATGCGATGAAAGCGATTATGTTCTATAGCATACAAGAAGAACCCATCCACTTAAAATTGTATTTGGTTAGACACTGGAGAGTTCCTGGGCATATGTATCCTGCCTTTAATAGGGTATGGAGAACTTATTGTAAAATGATTTACAATTCCCAGTGTAGTTTGGCAATTAACACTTTCATCATTGTAATTTCACATTGCTGCTCTTATTTTCAGTTTTGTGGAAACATATTCTTCCAACACAATCAGTCTTGATTTTAATTGGCAAAGTTAGTGCTTAACAAATGTGTTGCATTAAATATACGGATAATTGTTGGCAGGGCATTGCAATACACACTGCGATCTGGGAAAGACACACACAGACTTAGTGAATAAAGCTCATTAAAGTAAATCTGCATACACATCTGAGCAACAAAGTGTTTAGAATTTTTATCGTGTACTTGGGAAGTTATCAGATTGAACATTAAAATAATTCTCGAGGAGTAAAGTTATGAGAACGAATTCTTGAGGAGATCTGAGAGTGTAGGAAAGTGTGGATTCAGAAGTTGTCTTGTTCGTTCCTCGTGTGTTGTGTATACCATTATTATTATACTCTGTGCGTCCACCTACCTGCCTCTCATGCACCTTTACAATAACAACTATTTCACCCAACCTGCTTGTAATAATGAAGGACCCTCTGTGTATGTATGCTGTATAGTTGTTGTGCATGAGTAAAATGAAAACTAAAATTATTTTTTCTCGTCCGATGCAACTCTTTCCTTTTCTTTCTCCTGAAATACCTCGCTGATTTATGGCCTGGCTAGGCAACATTATTTCGCCTCATCTGGTTTTCAGCTTTCAAAGTAGATTTTTTAGGGATGAAAATGGAAATGAGCAACGACTATTAGTCTGTAGAATTGAATGTAAATCAGGAATTCATGACACAATCATGCATCGAATGAAACCCCATCAGGGAATATGTTTTTATGTTTTCTCACTACACACACATACAAACACTACGGTGACTCGATGTAATGAAAGATGTACGAGAGAAAAGGTTTATTCTCCTTGTGTAGAGGCTCATTATTCTAAGGGATCATTAGATGCGTTTCGCTAAAAAACTTGAGATGCGTGCGTAAATAAATGTTACACACTATTCTTTGATTTAAAGGTACTCCTCGGCTCACAGGAACAGGGATGGTCCAAGTTCTCGTTAGCGATGACAACGACTACGACCCCGTTTTTGATCAGGATCGGTATGAACTATTCGTTGAGGAGAATTCACCCACGGGAAGTTTGGTTTCGACTCTGTCTGCTGTGGATTTGGATGATGATCTTAATTCGAAAATAAGGTGAGGGCGAAAGAAGATGCTGGTTGGGAAATTCAGCCTTTGAATAAAATATGTATTCACAATAATATGGTGGACTTCTTTCGCAGGTATTACATACAAGGAGCTCAGTCAGTGCCATTTGAAATCAATGAGTTTACCGGAGAGATACTTACCAAAGGAGAACTTGACAGGGAAACTAAGGAGGAGTACAAATTTAATGTATTAGCTGTGGATTCCAGTCCAATATTCCAAAGAAGCTCGGAAACAGAAGTGACAATAATACTGAAGGATCAGAATGACAATTTCCCAAAGTTTAAACAATCGTCGTACTCTGTAAAAGTTGCTGACAATGTAACCCCTGGAAAGTACATTCTCGGTGTCTGTGCAACTGATGAAGATTCCGGGTTGAATGGACGAGTTAGGTACTACCTTGGAGGAACGGATGCAGATAAATTCCAAATTAACGATGCTACTGGTGTAATCAAAGCAATTCCAGCTTTGATCAAGAGTTCCAAAACTCAGTTTACTTTAGAAGTACGCGCAGTTGATTCGTCACTAAAAGAGCCATTATCATCGTCAGTGATTGTTAAAGTAGAGTTAGTTGCTGCAGACAGGTTTCCGACGATTAAGTCTGAAGCTCAAGAGTTCTCCTTCTTGGAAAATGTTAGCAACTCGGTGATTATAACGCTGGAAGCCCTTCCTGCCAAGAGTTCCGATAGGAGATCTCGTCGCTTCAGTTATTTTATTGGGGGAGGCAACTTGGGAAATGCATTTGTAGTGGACAAGAATTCTGGTAAATTGAGTGTCTCTCCATCCGGATTGGACTTTGAAAGTGCAACTGAATACGAATTGTGGATTGAAGTCAGTGAACAAGATGAACCCGATTTACGTGCTGCTATGCCAATACACATAAAAGTTAAAGATGTTAATGACAACGAACCAATTTTTGAGACCAAGATTTACAACGTAAGTGTTCCTGAGGAAGAGCCTGGTTCCAAGTTGATAACAACGGTTCTCGCCACAGACAAAGATTCGGGTGTCAATGGAGAAATCCGGTACATGCTGAGCGAAGAGACTATCAAGAAATACGGAAAGTTGTTTGAAATCAAACGTGAGACTGGAGAAGTATTCAATAAAGTTAAATTGGATAGAGAAGAACATTCACATTACGTGCTGGAGGTCGAAGCTTCAGACTTAGGAGATCCGCCTAAGACTGGAACAGCAACAGTGATGATCAATGTCATGGATATCAACGACAATCCAATGAAATTCACAAGACTTTTTAGCGTTAACGTCACTGAAAATGCTCCAATTGGTACATTTGTAATCCAAGTCACAAGTGTAGATAAAGACATCGGAGAGAATGCCAACTGTTCGTATAGTTTTACTGACAACGCCAGTGGAAAGTTTGCGATAGATCCGTACACTGGAAACGTCACGGTGAGTGCATTGCTGGACAGGGAGGCTCAAGATGAATACTTGCTGAAGGTGTCTGCAGTTGATGGGTCTTGGCGAGCAGAAACATTGCTCACTGTAACACTGGAAGATGTGAATGACATGTCCCCGGAGTTCGAACAGTCGTCGTATGACTTTAATATTCCTGAAAGTGACCAGCCCGTGTCATTTGTTGGACAAGTTGTCGCGTCTGACAAAGACAAACGAGGTCCTAACTCTCTTGTGACATACGGCCTGAAGCAACAATCAGACATCTTCACGGTGGATCCCGTTAGTGGAGAAATATTTACGAAGAAACCTCTCAAGTACAAAAATAGTTTGAGGAAATTTTCACCCGAGAATGAGCACAATTTAGTTATCACTGCAGTGGACAGTGGCAAGCCACCAATGTCTTCAGAGTGCTCAATTACTATCAGCGTGGTGAATGCAAACAATCACGCTCCAGTTTTCGAACAGAAGTCCTACTTCAGCACTGTCTTGTACAACATGACCCTTGGAACAAAATTACTGCAGGTGTTTGCAATAGACCAGAACGACTTTGGGGTGAATTCTGAGCTGGAATATTTAGTCATCGGAGGAAATGGCTCAGAATTGTTCACAATTCAAAAGGAAACAGGATGGATTGTATTAAGTGGTGATGTAACAGACAAGCTATCGAAAAGCTATGTGTTGCAAATCAGAGCTACGGATCGAGGAATCCCTCCACTTTATGACGATACTACGGCTGTAATGGTTGTCACTGGAATGAACATACATTCTCCAGTGTTTTCATCCTTGAGCTATCGTGTAATTGTTCCTGAAAATGAAGCCGTTGAAACAGTTATAGTCAGCGTAAGCGCTTCTGATCAAGACAAGGGACCGAACGGTCAATTGCGGTACAACATCAGCAGAGGCAATGAGCAAGGTCGGTTTGCCGTGAACTCGCTGTCAGGAGCTGTTATGATTAACAAGAGCTTGGACTACGATACCAAGAAGGAATACAGACTGAGCATTTCCGCGACGGATCTGGGCTACGAACCACGATCAAGTGAAGCTGAGTTAACAGTGATTCTAACGGATGTAAATGACAACCCTCCGTATTTCGAACAGACCGTGTACACAGCTTACATTAAGGAAAACGCTCCAATAAGCTCTCCAGTCTTCACATTGGTTGCTAAAGATAAAGACTCGCCAAAGAATGGAATCATTAGGTACGCTATTGTTGGAGGTTCTGGTAAACACGCTTTCGTGGTTGACCCTACGTCAGGAATGGTCAGTTCCAACAAAGTATTTGACTACGAAGATCGATATGAATATCAACTGGACATCTTAGCATCAAATCCAGATACCAATCTCCACGGAGCTACGAAGCTAGAGATCAATGTAAAAGGTGTCAATGAATTCATCCCTAAATTCGTCCAGTCGGTTTTCCACTTCACTGTGTCTGAATCTGCCCCAATTGGATCTCAGATTGGAAGTGTTCAAGCTACTGATGAAGATAGCGGAGATGACGGCATAGTGTACTACCTTCTAGTGGGATCAAGCAATGATAGAGGCTTCCTAATTAACACTAACACTGGGGCAATCACAATCTCACGACGACTTGATCGAGAATCACAATCCAGAGTTGTCTTAACAGTATTAGCTAAGAATAGTGGATCTATCAGAGGAAACGATACAGACGAAGCACAAATAGTCATCAGTGTTCAAGATGGGAATGATCCACCAGTATTTGAAAAGGAGATTTATAAAGCTGACGTAAGTGAAGATGCTCCAATTGGATCGCTTGTTGTAAGCGTAAAGGCAAATGACATCGATGTCAGACCTTCAAATAATCGATTCACCTATGAGATATTAGAGGGCAACCAAAATAAGACATTTAAAATCGACCCCATCACTGGATACATCTCAACAGCAGGGTACCTGGATCGTGAGAAAATATCACTTCACACTCTGAAGGTTGGAGCAATTGATACTGGTCTTCCTCCACAAACTGGAACTACAGTAGTGAAAATCAACCTCTTGGATATAAATGATAGTCCTCCAATGCTCAAGAATTCATCTTTGGAAGGGAGAGTCGCGGAAAACGAACCACCTAACACAAGAGTAATGACACTGAAAGCAGTGGACATGGATATTAGTCCGAACGCTGAGCCATTTAGGTTCAACCTTGTTGGAGGAAAGGACGTGTCAAAATTCAGAATTGACACTAAGAGTGGTCACATCTACAGCACTGCATCTTTCGATCGAGAAACAACTCCTGAACTTCATATTATTGTTGAGATATCTGACAACGGATCACCACCGCTGAAGAGTAGACAAGAAGTGAAAATATTGGTTCAAGACAAGAACGATTCCCCATCACAACCTCGAAATGGAAGTGTGTTGGTCTACATGTTTAGAAATAGACTTCCAAGAACCAAGATAGCTACAGTTGAACCAATTGATAAGGACGAGATTGGGCAGTATACTTGCAGGCTAGAAAGCAGCCAAGATGTGTTTAAAATACCTACCAATTGTGACCTACAGCTAACAAGGATTCCCAGCAATCGAAGACAACTCCTTCAAGTTTCAGCTGATGATGGTAGACACGCTGAAGTCAAATCAGTTATGCAAACGGAATTCAATTTCATTGACAACTCTACAATCAGAAGTTCAGTGGCCATTCGAGCTTTCTCCACAAATTCTGCTAAACTCTTGGAAAAATCATACAATAATTTAGTTGCTTTCTTAAAGTCTGTATTTACTTATGAACCACAAGTGTACAGCTTAATTTCAAGGGATAACGACACGGATATTATTCTTGCCATTTATACGGGCAGCGAGTACCTTGGAATTGATGAAGTTACTAGTGTGCTTGTGACACACAAAGGCAAAATTGAGTCTATCGTCGAAGCTTCAGTGGTAATCAATTACTCTATCTGCACTTCACAAAATGTTTGCCAGAATGGAGCGTCTTGCATTCAGTCCTTGAATTCCTATCCTACACAAGCAATTGTCAGCAGTCCACTTTTGATTCTGTCGTCCCCTTCTGTTCAGTTGGAATACACTTGCCAGTGTCCCGCGAGCTTCACAGGTAAAGTTCATTCATTTTACAAAACCACTTATTACTCCGTAGTCACAGTTAAAGACACATTTGTTTCGGTATTTTAGGTGAAAATTGTCAATTACGAAGAGAGCCGTGTCAGCCAAATCCTTGTGAAAGCGGAGGAACTTGTATCAAGCAAGGCTTTAACTTCACCTGCATTTGTCCTCCAGATAAGCAAGGGAGATTATGTGAAATGGAACGGAGCAGTGCTTGTGAATCCAACCCATGTCAAAATGGAGGTTCTTGTCAAGAAAACCAACAGGCTGGTTCATACTTCTGCCTTTGTCGACCAGGATTTTATGGGAACTTGTGTCAGACTGCTTCCAACGCTTGTAAACCCAATCCTTGTCTTAATGGGGGAGAATGCTTTAATCCAGTTGGTTCCTCATCTGCTTTCCCACGGTGCAAATGCCGAACACACTACTACGGAAGATACTGCGAAAAATCAGCATTTGGGTTTAGTTTTGGATCTTACATGTCCTTCCCATCTTTGGATCCTAATACCAACGATATTGCAGTTATATTCTCTACCAATAAGAAGAACTCATTACTTGTATACGATTTTGGCGAGCAAACTGGGGGAAGATCAGATTTTGTAGCACTTCAGCTGATTAATGGAAGAGCTACATTTGCATACGGAGGGGCTAGAACTGCAATTTCAAGTATTTCTGTGAACAAAACTGTTACCGATGGCCAGTGGTATCGAATAATTGCAACTCGGAATAGTCGAGTTGTCTCTTTGACTGTGTCGATGTGCAGGGAAAGTGGCGAAACTTGCGATGAATGCAAGCCTGGGGATTCAACATGCTACGCTAACGATATTGGCATTTCTGGGTAAGCTTTACATTTTGATTTATTACAACTATCTGCGTTGATGAATATCCGTTAAATATATGATATCTCTGCAACAGCACTCTGAGCTTCAATGGACAACCTGTGCTTATCGGAGGGGTTCGAGACGTTGAATCAATCTTGGAACGACCGGGGCAAATTCAGACTGATGACTTTGTTGGGTGCATTCACAGTATAGTAGTCAATGGTCGTCATCTCAATATGTCTACACCATTAGAATCTCGGGCAATTTCCGATCAGTGTCAGAGAGTAGAGGACGCATGTGAACTTTCCAGTTACAAATGTGGTTACCAAGGTCAATGCATTGATCTCTGGGACTCATACATGTGCCGCTGCAATGGTCTGATTTCCCCAAATTGTCAAGAATCTTTCACTCCGTATTCTTTTTCATCTGGATCTTACGTTGAGTTCCGAGCTGGGGATAAGTACAAGAGAAGCCAACTCTTACACGATGTCTATTCAGATTATGAACACCAAAGAAAACGAAGAGAGATTTCGTCTAAAAGCTTGTCACTGAGCTTCCGTACGATTCAACAGGATGGGATTATTCTGTATGCTGCAAGCGGAAAGGACTTCACGCTGATAGAGGTGAGAAAACAAATAAGCGATTATGCACAATGCACCAAGTTTTTTCTACCAATCATTTATTCATTTTAAAAATGTATT
Source organism: Isotomurus graminis (assembly GCA_034696565.1). NCBI lineage: Eukaryota > Metazoa > Arthropoda > Collembola > Entomobryomorpha > Isotomidae > Isotomurus > Isotomurus graminis. The sequence continues at coordinate 6,426 of JAQGAB010000857.1, read as the reverse complement.
TCCTCAGCTGGACAATGGCGAACTAAAGTTCAGTTTCCGAGTTGGATTCAACCTTCCCATAAGTATGCGTATATCCGGAACGTCCGTTACAGACGGAGCGTGGCATGTCCTGAAGCTTGTATCCCAAAATCGTGCCTTGAATTGTTACATCGATGGACAGAAGATGGGCGAAGAACTTGATGCCTCATCTGCTCATGACTTCTTGGATCCATACTTAACTGTGATAGCTCTTGGAGGATTCTCTGAAGTCAACATTCCGTCAAATAAGATTTATGCTGGTAAGATTACGCATTTGGTTTAACAAAAAACTCACGAGAATTATGATTCCTAATGGTTTCTGGGGTTTGAAGGATTCACCGGGTGCATGACAAACTTCACCATAAACAACGAACTGCAGCCCCTCAATGGATCAGGAAGCATATTTGATGAAGTAACTTTCCACGGAAAGCTTGTTCGAGGATGTAGTAACGCAATTGCTGGAGCAGCCACAGCTCCGGATCCTCTCAGTATTGGAGTGACATTAGTCATCGTATTCTTCGTATTTCTTTTAGTTGCGATATCTGTCAGTTTTGCAGTATTCCGCCTTCGGAAGCGAGAAAAGAATCCCCTACAATCAGTCAACTCTGCAAGCAAACCATCCCCACAAACACAAGGCCCTGGGGATGTTGTGCGCAGTCACATTTTAGATGGAGAAGCCGAGGCCCTTCGAAACTTTGTGAGAAACTCGAAGAAAATCAGTGGAAGTAATACTTGCTACCAAAAGCCAGATATAATTGAAAGAACTACATCTACTCCTCCCCACAATAGTAGTAGCAACAGTCCAACCAACAATGCGTTAATGAACAGTCCCAATGGAATCTCAATGGACCCAGAACTGCCAGATTTGCCAGAACATTACGACCTAGAAAACGCAAGTTCCATAGCCCCTTCGGACATTGATATAGTCTACCACTACAAAGGCTTCCGGGAGAATATCAGCGCGAGAAAGTCATCCCCTTTCCGCCACACCCATCATTTCCCAGGAAACCTCCAAAGCCCCGGGATCCGCCAAAGTCCCATATCAAACGTGTTGAAAAGCACACCGTTAGCTAGACTTAGTCCAAGTAGCGAGTTATCTCAACAAACTGCCCCAAGAATACTCACTCTTCAAGACATCAGTGGAAAACCACTGCAAAGTGCTCTCTTAGCGACGAACCAAAAGGATCCTATGAGTCAAAGTGAAAGGAGCCTGAATATCAGTCAGAGCTCCTCAAGAAGCAGTATGATCCACGCATCGTCGCAAGCAACGAAGAAGAAGCGGAGAAAGTGCGGTGGTGAATCAGGAAATACGATGACTATAGGACTGACTGCCGAAGAAATAGAACGGCTGAATAACTCAAGGCACAAAAACAATTCTAGTCTCATCAGCACTCTCGACGCCGTTTCCAGCTCGGAGAGTGACGATCGTCGAAAGAACAATTTGTCTAATCTCTTAGAATCTAAGCCGGAGAGGAGAACCCATTCTCGAAATACTTCTAGCGAAGAGGATGAGTCTGGCAATGACTCCTTTTCATGTTCCGAATTCGAGTATGACAATGACAAACGCGACTTCCGGCAGCCTCATTCCCACATGATGTTCTCCAAACATCCCCAGGACGGAGCTCAAGAAGGTGAAGAGTCATTCCGAGGCTCCCTATCCACCCTGGTCGCCTCAGACGACGACCTAGCTTACATTAATAGTTACGCCAAGGCCCCCAATCATCTCCCCGGGGGTCCTTCATCCATCGGTTGGGATTACTTGTTAAACTGGGGCCCTAATTTCGACAACCTTGCAGGCGTATTTAAAGACATTGCACAACTCCCTGACACCACTACCCCCCACTCACACAACATCCCAAGTAGTTCAAATCTTCCAACTAACATTAACTTAGGAAATAGTAGTTCCAGCTCAGCGAATCGCAACAGTCGTTATCCTACCCCTAGGCCTAGCGAAGAATACGTTTAACTCTATCTCTTTCATTATTGTTTTGTATTATGTGTGCCCATTTCTTGTCAGTTCGATGTTGCTTAATTGTCTACTTATCTCCACACACAACTCTTCAATGTAGGAATCTCATCCCTTCATATCCTCATTACGACACACACTTACAAATAGTCTTTTAATTGTATGTCCAATCCAAAATATAGTTTCTCTTATATTTAATCATTTTTAAGAATTCATTTACACACATATCCGTGTGTACGCCTTTGTTACCATACTTAATTTCTCACATTTCATTTCCCATTTTATTTATACACACCATTTTTAATTTTCATTTAAGAGCTAATAAGATATTAATTAAGTGTAATAAAAGACAACTCGATATTATTATTTAAGAGAGCGTATGTATTCATGTTAAGTAGCCAACCTTTTGTCAAATGTTAAAAAGCCTTTTGTACATTAAAATATAGTTTTAGTTACGTACATGCTCAGAGTGTTTCGTAGTGTGCCAAATTTCTATTTCTTTAGTGAATAAAATTTTAAGTATGTTTTTGAAAAAAAAGATATTCTTGCACATTGCTGATTTTCATGAGATTTGTGGTGGTGTGGGTTGTTGAGAGGAATGCAGAGAAGTGAGGAGGTTGGAACGGTAGTGAAAAACCAGCGGCCTCTATGAACTGTGATGCATTGTGTACGCGGGATATTTAAAATTTAGAAAAGTCAGATTTTCTCTTTAAATTAAGTAGATCATCGTCCACCGTCGGTCGTCCTTCGTTTTTTAAGATGTTTAACTTGAGTTAGGTGTGATTCAGTTAGTTTTTTAATTGGTTAGTGTGTAGGGAACTGCGTGTGGGTCAAGGGTACTTTTATGTAGGGTTCGTTTACTGCCTGAGTTGCAAGAACGGAAGGACTGAAGTTCTTGGAGTCTTGTGTGTGAATAGAATTTTAACCAGTTTTGTAGGTGGTGTTCGAGATTTTTCATTCCTTGGACAGTTTTATGTTTTATTAGTTTTTCTAGTTGGTAGTTAGTGTGTGGACTATACATATTAAGTGTAAATAAGTTTGCATAATGGGTACAAAGTAAAATTTGCAATAGATATGATGGGAAGGTTTTTCTATTGCATTTAATTGAAGTTTCAGGGGAGCATGGCGTGAATAAGTTCCTAATAAAGTAGTATTATGCGCGGTTGATAATCAATTGAAGTTTAAAATGGAAAGTACAAATCGTCAATGCAATATATAATTATGATTAGGTAATACGTGTGGGTTTTATGAGTCATTTGGGATTACTCAGGTAGGGTGGTGGGTTCTACGTTAAAAGAATCGGAAAGGATTTTTTTCCAAGTCTGAGTTTAGTGAGACAATCAATAAGTTAGGATCATGGCTTCGTCTGGAAGTGGTGGAGATAAGTTAAGGGGAAATAGGAGTGGTAGTTTGGGTAATAAACCAAGTCCTGTGGTTTCAAAAAGAGATGATCAAGTTCATCGTCTGGAAAACTTGTTTGACATCACGTACTCAAAAATGCAAGAGCTTTACAAATTGTTGCAGGTTGGTAAACTGAATTTTATGTTGGAATTTTCTTGCTTACCTTTTGAGTTTATAAAGTTTAATTTGCATTTTTGTGAATGAAATTAGGAGGAGAAAAAATTAAATGACAAAGTCAGCGATGAAGGATACCTGTCCGCGTTGAAAAACCAGAATAGATTAGTACAAGTATCAAGGGTGGTATTAAAACGAGAATCTTTTGGGACGAACGCACCGTGGGGACACACTCCTAACAAGTCTTCTCGAACGCCAAAGGGAGCAGAGAAAGTGTTTCAAAAATCGCTCAGCTCAAGGCATTTGCCTATGGGTCATTTTGAAAACAAGAATCGTGGTAAGACACATTTTTAGACAGAGTTTGAGTATAATGAGCTTGCCATGACACAGGGATAACGTTTATTATTTACGTAGAAGGTGCACACGGTTACTACATTCCGGATCAGACCTTCCGTACCTCTGCTAGTGGAAATGAGCTCGCAAATCATTCCTTTCAAACGGGATCGCCTTCATTTTCTGGTACAGATCAAATTCAACAAGTAAAATACATTGTATGTTGCAATAATTGACTCTAATACTATTATTAGGTAGAGGAATCGATGAAGAAATGTTCAAACGCACGGGGGCAATACCTAAGAAAGTTACTTCGAGGCAAGGATTGCCATTTTTACCATCAAATAGTACATCAGACATTTCTTTCGGTATTTCACCCAGAGGACATGAAACCATTGGACATCCTAGATCAAAGGAGGATCCTGGAGGTATGTTTGTATTTCTTGCTGTCGTTTTGTTGTTGTTATAGCATACAGAAGATGTGTGTGTTGATGGAACACAATAGATTTGTTAATTTTTCACGAGTTTAGTAAGCTGCTTAAGAAAGCATGTATTAAAAGAATATGGAGTGTTCCTTATTGTGCAACCATAATATAATAATTCGATTAAATATTGTATGTTGGATTTTTTAAGCTTTACGAATGTCACACTCTCAACATGAAGCTGTCTCTGTTGTGCATAACGAAGAAGATGATGATGGCGGCTTTCGTAATTTGGGAAGCTCGAACAGTGTGCATAATCCTAAAATGGACCCTAGTTGGTGAGATATATACGGCATTGGATATTGGATAGTTCATTATAGGCCGCAATTAATTCACAACACAATAATTCTAGGTATGGGAGTTTGGACAGAAACTTTGCCAAGCGCAAAAAGATAAATGCATCTGATAAACAAAGACGTCATACTAAAACAATTGGGGTTTTGCCGTGGTTGCCAGTGGCTGCTACTAGTACCGATTCTGTAAAAAATTCAAATGAACTTGGTCCCGATGAACAATATACATTCGGACTTCCTCACGTTGGAAATGTTCACAGCCCGAAGCTGTCAACAACAATCCTTGCCTCTCTATCTCATACGCTTTCACCAAAAAACATGGGGTCCAGGTCGCAGCATTATCCCTACTTGCCTGAGTCTAACAACTTCAACCATCATATGCCTGCAGACACAGTTGTTCATGTTTCAACGCCAAAAGCAACCCATACGAGACCGCGACAACAAGGATCTATTGGAAGTTCAGTGTTCGTTGGATCTAATCGACTGCCTAGTCCAATTCCGAAGCATACTCCTTTAAATTCAGGACTGCATGACAACAAAATGGATACATTTTCAAAGATTTGGATTGAAAAAGATATGGGAAATCGACCTACATCCATCCATGAACGGTCTCGATCAACTGTTGCTGCTGGTATAAACCTTTCTAAGTTTTCTGTCAAGAATTGCTAATTCGTATTCCAATATGGCTAACCAGCTCCTTTTGTGGTGTTTGTAGGCGTGTCTCCTTCACCGGGGCCCGAACGAATTGTTAGTGCCTTTTCGAACATGCAAATTGGGGATAGTAATAGTGATGTGGTCGACTCGGCGACACGTAAGTGCTAACGTAATCGTCGGTATTAAATTGGGACAGTGAAACTAATGTACTTTGTCTGAACATAGAGAGTACAGGCAGTGATCAGGTTTCAAGTATTAGTAAGGAATCAACCAAGCCATTTGAAATGGCTGACTACTATAAATATAGTACCAAATTCCGATCTCAGCATCATTCTCAATCGTCAGGAGGTTATTTACGACTTTTTTTATTTAAAAAATATAACTGTCTTGGCTTCAATAACTAACTGATGAAATAACATTAACAGATGCAACTTCGGGATCACAAAACGAACGAAGTCGTTTTAGTTCGTCGTCGGCTTCATCAGCATCTTCCGCTGTGGATGATTCTGCATTCTCAGCTCGAAGTTTAATTCTGAAGAACTTCTTTATGCAACTCCCGTACGATGAAAATGTCGACATGATGAAAGGCTCAGTGCCAACAGGAGAGAACAATTCGTGGGTCCCTCCTCATCTAAAGGATTGGTATAGCTTTGATTTCAAGACTCAGCTTTCTATACTGGAGAATTACGTGAGGACAGAAGAATCAGGACAAAATGACAGTTCTCAAATCTCTGAGATGAACTCCAGCAATGTTCCGTCGACGTCGTCGTCCAATATTTCAGCAAACCGAGTTCAGTCTGGATTATCTACAAACCAGATAGTTTTGCCTTCAGACGAAAATGGAAACAAAATGTGTTCTACCGATCAAGCTCCCGAGCTTCCTCCGCGACAGCCCAGGTAAATAGAATATTTTGTGTTCGTGTCACTTCAAAGGTTCAAAATAGATCTCTAAATTCTGAATGTATTGCCATTTTATAAAACAGGGATAGAAAAGACGGTAACGTTGAAGGTGGTCGAGGGCCGGAAAATAAGAATCAAGCTTGGATAATGGATACACCAACATTTGTTTGAAAAGAAAGTCCGTCGACTGTTTTCCCCTGCAGCATTTACAAATAATTCAGAGCCACTTCAACAATCAATTCCCGCTCAAAAAGGTGCAATCAGA